>JAESUZ010003068.1:0-35566 GCA_017311185.1 Proteles cristata cristata | reverse complement strand
ACAGTCTTAAAATTTGTATGGAATAAGACCTGAAGAACCAAAGTAATGTTGAAAAAGAAAAGCAAAGCTGGGGGCATCACAATTTCAAACTTTAAGCTGTATTACAAAGCTATAATCATCGAGACAGTATGTTATTGGCACAAAAACAGAACTCTAGACTAATAGAATGGGATAGAGAATCCAGAAGTGGACCCACAAATGTTTGGCCAACTAATCTTTGACAAAGCAAGAAAGAGCAGGGAATGGAAAAAAAGAGTCTCTTCAGCAAATGGTGTTGAGACAACTGGACAATGACATGCAGGAGAATGAAACTGGACCACTTTCTTACACCATACAGAAAAATAAATTTTTTTCATTTTTTTCATTTTTTTTTAATTTAAAATTTTTAAATTTATTTATAGGATATAGGGAGAGAAACGGCATGAGTGGGGGGGGGGTCAGAGAGAGAGGGAGTCACAGACTCTGAAACAGGCTCCAGGCTCTGAGCTGGCAGTCAGCACAGAGCCCGATGCGGGGCAAGAACCCATGAACCACGAGATCATGACCTAAGCGAAAGTCGGATGCTTAACCGACTAAGCCACCCAGGTGCCCCAAGAAAAATAAATTTAAAATGAATTAAAACCCTAATTGTGGAGTAGGAAACCATCAAAATCCTACAGGATAAAACAGGCAGCAACCTCTTTGACCTTGACTGCAGCAAGTTTTTACTAGACAAGTAGACAAGGGAAACAAAAGCAAAAATGAACTATTAAGACCTCATCAAGATGAAAAGCTCTGCACAGCAAAGGAAACAATGAACAAAACTAAAAGGCAACAAACAGAATGTGATGATATATTTGCAAATGACATACCAGATAAAGGGTTATCAAAAATCTATGAAGAACATGTCAAACTCAACACCCAGAAAACGAATAATGCAGGGAATAAATGGGGAGAGGACATGAATAAACAGTTTTCCAAAGAAGACATCCAGATGGCTAAAAGACATATGAAAAGGTGCCTAGGGAAATATAAATTAAAACCACAATAAGATACCACATCACAACTTTCAGAATGGCTAAAGTTAACAGCTCAGGAAACAAGAGATGTTGGTGAGGATGCAGAGAAAGGGGATCCCTTTTGCACAGATGTTGGTGAGAAGGCAAACATGTGCATCCACTCTGGAAAACAGTATGGAGGTTTCTCAAAAAATTAAAAATATGACTACTTTATGACTCAGCAATTGAATTACTGGGTACTTACCCAAAGGATATAAAAATGGTGATTCGAGGGGCACCTGGGTGGCTTAGTCGGTTAAGCGTCCGACTTTCGCTTAGGTCATGATCTTGCGGTTCGTGGGTTCAAGCCCCGCGTCGGGCTCTGTGCTGACTGCCAGCTCAGAGTCTGGAGCCTGTTTCAGTCTGTGACTCCCTCTCTCTCTGACCCTGCTCTGCTCACGCTGTCTCTCTCTCTCTCTCTCCTAGAAATAAATAAAACATTAAAAAAAATTTTTTAAAAATGCTGATTCGATTGGGCACATGAACCCCAATGTTTATAGACATGCTATCCACATTAGCCAGATTATGGAAAGTGCCCAAATTTCCATCAACTGACAAGTATAAAAAACACTATTTGAAATATGTATAAAATGGAGTATTAGTGATCATAAAATGAAATCTTGCTTTTCTTAACAACGTAGATGGAACTAGGGTATACTATGCTAAGTGAAATAAGTCAGTCAGAGAAAGACAAATACCATATGATTTCACTCATATCTGGATTTTAAGAAACACAACAGCTGAACAAAGGAAAGAAGAACAGCTAAACAAAGAAGAGAAGGAAAAATAAGACAAAAACAATGAGGGAGGCAAACCATAAGAGACTCTTTTTTTCTTAAAATTTTTAATGTTTATTTTTGAGAGAGAGGCATAGCATGAACAGGGTAGTGGCAGAGAGGAAGACACAGAATCTGCAGCACACTCCAGGCTCTGATGTGGGGTTCAAACTCACACACTGTGAAATCATGACCTGAGTGTAAGTTGCACTCTCAACCAACTGAGCTACCAGGTGCCCCAAGAGACTCTTAAATACAGAGAACAAACTGAGGGTTGCAGGAGGGTAGGTGGGTGGAGATACGCGCTAAATAGTTGATGGCCATTAAGGAGGGCATTTGTTGGGATGAATAATGGGTGTTATAAGTAAGTGATGACTCACTGAGTTCTACTCCTGAAACCAATACTGCACTATATGTTAACAAATGTGAATTTAATTAAATGAATGTAAAATGAAAAAAAAAATAATTAACATGTCAAGATCATGCTAGAAGAATATGTCTTATGATATAATCATGGGATGAATTCTGCCCTATTTTTTTTTATGAATAGTTTTTGTGAAGGATTGACTAGGGGCAGACATCATTATCACATATGCAATGAAGTTGAGAGGGTAGTCAAACACATTGTTTGAGTCATTAAATATGCAAAAATCTTTTAACATTCCAGAAAAAATGAGCAAATCTCCCAAAAAGAGATTTAACATGTACTTCTAACAAGTACAAAATACAGAAAGAGGTTTTATTATCAGTATGAAAATTACTTTAGGATTTTATTATAAATTCATTCCCTGAGCTTCAGTTTATTCATCAGTAAACCTAAGTAATTGGAGTAAAATATTTCAGTGATTCTTGGAAATTCTAAATGTCTATGATTCCCCAATTCAATAGTTGAATGTTACTGAAAAAAATAACCAATGTGATCTTATGTAAATTATTAAGAGTTTGAAGTATGGAAAAGGAACATCATATTCCAAGTGTACTCTGTTCTGGTCAGACCATGCTTGGGCACATTTCTCTTAACATAATAAGCTAGAGCTTATCTAGAGGAAATGGATTAGTTGGTAAAGAAAATAGAAACTAAGCTCAGAGAGATATCTTAGGATATTGATCATCATATTTGAAAGGTTTCTCATTACACTTAGGATGAAGCATAGAAATACCAAAATTTGCTATGACTGACAAAGTCTTACTGATATAGTTCATACCTATCATGGCCAGACACAAAATTTATCTGTGGGACAATCCAATCCAACCAGTAAGGAGCCATTCAAGATCATCTTTCATAGAGGTATCACTAAAGAAAAAAGTTTTGAAATTGACTTTAATGATGTTGAAATAAGAGAAGTAATGTTCACCCCAGATGCCCTGCCTAATACATGCTCTTTTCTAGCATCACCTTGGTTGACTCTACTTCTAGTTCACTGAATTTCAACCACACTGACTTCAGTCCCTTAACTAAAACAAATACCAGTGATTTAACAGATTTGGTTTCCTATTCTTGGACAAGTCTATTGGCAATTTTTCACTTGGCTAAATCATAAGTATCCTTTAGGCTAAATTATAAGTGTCCTTTAGATTTAAGCTGAAAAATCACTTCCTCAAAGGAATCTTCTAAAATACATCAATCTACATCAGCTCATCCTGTTGAGCTGCTGCTGAAGAATAATCTCCTTAATAAATCACATAATTCTCTAGTCATACTCTTTTCTGTTCTTTCATAGCAGATTGCATGGGTTTTACTTATATACTTATTTGGTACTCTATGACATTAGAAACTTATTTGTTTATTTATTTATGGTGGACAGTATATCTGGAATCCTATCTTCTTTGTTTATTAGAATGACTTAAATGAGTTTTCTTCCTAGAGAAGAAGCCCATTACAGTTTAAAAAATGGCAGAAGAAAAGTGCTAGAGAGGTCAATTGCTTTGCATAATGAATTGGAAGTTGTTCTTAATTTCTAGGCACAGCCCAAGAGTGGGAATGAGATGCCAGAAAAATGGAGACAAAAAATGTGAAGAGGCTCCTGGGTGGTTCAGTCGGTTAAGTGTCTGACTCAACTCAGGTCATAATCTCACGGTCTGTGGGTTCAAGACCCACGTAGTGCTCTGTGCTGACCTCTAGCTCAGAGACTGTAGCAGTGCTTCAGATGCTGTGTCTCCATCTCTCTCTGACCCTGCCCTGCTCTCTCTCTCTCTCTCTCAGAAATAAGTAAAACATTGAAAAATTAAAAAAAAAAGAAATGTGAAAAATATGATCAGGTAGACAAAGAGGTAGAATCCAGATCAATAATGGAAGAAATGACAAAGAGAAATTCCCAGTGGTGACAATGGCCAAGAGATTTTAAGAATAGAGATGTCTAATATTCTAAAGTGTTTGCTGTGATGCAAATTAATGACACTAGAAATAGTGAGAATATTAGTTAGTTAGGGTTTCCATAAAATAAAAAATACAACTGACTGGATGGCTTAAACAATAGATATATATTTTCTCACAGTTCTAGAGCCTAGAAGTCCAAGATAAAGATATAAGCAGGTTTGACTTCTTTCAAGGCCTTACCTTGGCTTCCAGATGTCCATCTCCTTGCTATGTCCTTTAAAATCTTCTGTCTATGCTGAATCCCAGGTGTCTTTCATTGTGTCCAAATTTGCTTTTCTTATAAAGACACTAGTCAGATTGCATTGGGGCTACCTTAATAGTCTCATTTCAGTTACCTCGTTAAATGTCTTATATCCAAACACAGTCACATTTTGAGGTACTGACGGTCAGGCATTCAAAGTATGAATTTTAGGGGGCACAACTCACTTGTAACATTGGGGAAGAAGGTTAAAGATGCTCAGTCTCTCATCAAACATGGAATGAGAGATAAAACAAGTAATTTAAATAGCAAGGAGAGGAGTGACCACACAAAAATGGACTTGGGTGTCTTTCAGGTAACTGGTACATTTGCCCCAGTAGTCATACTCACTTGTCAATATTTATACGAAGCTTAGTTAAACAGCACAACTTTTTAATTCTCAATAATATTTTCATTTATTCAGTAATTCCATATATCTTATATTTTTTATAAATTTGATTCTTTTAATATTACTCAAATAGAATGAGAAAACATAAGAAATGGAGTGAGATAATTAATTTTACAACTGAAAATACCCTATCACAAATATAAAAATGTTCTATAAGCATCTTGAGAAGAAACAGGAAAAGGAAAGGACATGAAAATAAAACCAGGAAATGGAAACAAAAAATCAGGAGAATACTGATTCCTATTTCTTTTTCATTAATAGTCCAGTAAGATTCTTTTTTTAATTGCAATTTATTTTATTGCATTTAAGACATTGCCTTTCCAATGTTTTTTATAAACAGTTTATTGTCAAGTTGGATCCCAACAACACCCAGTGCTCATCCCAACAAGTGCCCTCCTCCATGCCCATCGCCCCCTCCCTCCCACACCCATCAGTTCTCAGTTTGTTCTCAGCATTCAGGAGTCAATCACTGTTTGCCTCCCTCTCTCTCCCCCCATATCTCTTCCCTTCTTCTCCCCCACGGTCCTCCATTAAGATCCTCCTAATTCTCCTATATGTGCAAACATATGGTATTTGTCTTTCTCTGCCTGACTTATTTCACTCAGAATAACACCCTCAAGGTCCATCCATGTTGCTACACATGGCCAGATTTCATTCTTTCTCATTGCCATATAGTATTCCATTGTATAGATAAACCACAACTTCTTGATCCATTAGTCCATTGAAGGACACTTAGGCTCTTTCCATGTTTTAGCTATTGTGGAGAGTGCTGCTATGAACATTGGGGTACATGTGCTCCTATGCATCAGCATTCCTATATCCCTTGGGTAAATTCCTAGCAGTGCTATTGCTGGGTCCTAGGGGAGTTCGATTGTTAATTTTTTGAGTAACCTCCACACTGTTTTCCAGAGGGGCTTTACCAGTTTACATTCCCACCAACAGTGTAGGAAGGTGTGCGTTTCTCCACATCCTCGTCAGCATCAAGAGTCCTCTGATTTGCTCATTTTAGCCACTCTGACTGGCATGAGGTGGTATCTCAGTGTGGTTTTGTTTTGTATTTCCCTGATGAAGAGGGATGCTGAGCATCGTTTCATGTGTCTGTTGACCATCTGGATGTCGTCTTGGGAGAAGTGTCTGTTCATATCTTCTGCCCATTTCTTCACTGGATTGGTTGTTTTTTTTTGGGGGTGTGGAGTTTGGTGACTTCTTTATAGATTTTGGATACTAACCCTTTATCTGATATGTCATTTGCAACTATACTTCCCCATTCCATCGGTTGCTTATTAGCTTTATGGATTGTTTCCTTTGCGGTGCAGAAGTTTCTAATCTTGATGAGGTCCCAATAGTTTATTTTTGCTCTTGATTCCCTTGCTTTTGGGGATGTGTCAAGTAAGAAGTGGCTGCGGTGGAGGTCAAGGAGGTTGTTTCCTGCTTTCTCCTCTAGAGTTTTGATGGTTTCCTGTCTCACGTTCAGGTCCTTTATCCATTTTGAGTTTATTTTTGTGCATGGTGTGAGAAAATGATCTAGTTTCATTCTTCTGCATGTTGCTGTCCAGTTCTCCCAACACCATCTGTTAAAAAGGCTGTCTTTTTTCCATCGGATATTCTTTCATGCTTTGTCAAAGATTAGTTGGCTGTATACTTTTGGGTCCACTTCTGAGTTCTCAATTCTGTTCCATTGCTCTATGTGTCTGTTTTTGTGCCAATACCATACTGTCTTGATGATGACAGCTTTGTAGTAGAGGCTAAAGTCTGGGATGGTGATGCCTCCCGTTTTGGTTTTATTCTTCAAATTACTTTGGCTATTCGGGGTCTTTTGTGGTTCCATACAAATTTTTGGATAGTTTGTTCTAGTTTTGAGAAGTATGCTGGTGCAATGTTGATTGGGATTGCATTGAATGTGTAGATTGCTTTGGGTAGTAATGACATTTTCACTATATTTATTCTTCCAATCCATGAGCATGGAATGTTTTTCCATTTCTTTGTGTCTTCTTCAATTTCCTTCATAAGTTTTCTATAGTTTTCATGATACAGATCTCTTATACCCTTGGTTAAATTTATTCCTAGGTATTTTTTTTTTTTGTGCAATTGTGAATGGGATCAGTTTCTGGATTTCTCTTTCTGTTGCTTCATTGTTGGTGTATAAAAATGCAACTGATTTCTGTACGTTGATTTTGTACCCTGCAACTTGGCTGAATTCTTGGATCAGTTCTAGTAGGCTTCTGGTGGAGTCTGCCGGGATTTCTATGTAAAGTATCATGTCGTTGGCAAAAAGTAAAAGTTTGACTTCTTTGCCAATTCTGATCCCTTTGATTTCCTTTTGTTGTCTGACGGCTGATGCTAGGACTTCCAGCACTGTGTTAAACAACAGTGGTGAGAGTGGACATCCCTGTCGTGTTCCTAATCTCAGGGGGAAAGCTCTCAGTTCTTCCCCGTTGAGGATGATGTTAGCTGAAGGCTTCTCCTAGATGGCTTTTATGATGTTTAAGTAAGTTTCTTCTATCCCGACTTTCTCGAGGGTCTTTTTTAAGAAAAGATACTGTATTTTGTCAAATGCTTTCTCTGCATCTATTGACAGGATACTATGATTTTTATCTTTTCTTTTGTTGACGTGATGTATCACATTGCTTGATTTGCGAATATTGAGCCAGCCCTGTAACCCAGGAATGAATCCCACTTGATCTTGGTGGATAATTCTTTTTATGTGCTGTTGAATTTGATTTGCAAGGATCTTGTTGAGAATTTTTGCATCCGTATTCATCAAGGATATTGGCCTACAGTTCTCCTTTTTTTGCTAGGTCTCTGGCTTGGGAATCAGAGTGATGCTGGCTTCATAAAATGAGTCTGAAAGTTTTCCTGCGATTTCTATATTTTGGAATAGCTTGAGAAGAATTGGTATTAATTCTGTTTTAAACGTCTGGTAGAATTCCCCAGGAAAGTCATCAGGTCCAGGGCTCTTATTTGTTGGGAGATTTTTTGATAACTGATTTGATTTCCTCACTTGTTATTGGTCTGTTTAGGTTTTCTATTCCTTCCGGTGTGAATTTTTGTAGTGTGTGTTTAGGAATTTGTCCATTTCTCTTAAGTTGTCCAGTTTCTTGGCATATAGTTGTTCATAGTATTCTCTGATAATTTCTCGTATTTCTGAGGGGATTGGTTGCAATCAGTCCTTTTTTATTCATTATTTTGTCTCTTTTAGTGCTCTCTCTTTTCTTTTTGAGAAGCCTGGGTAGAGGTTTGTCAATTTTGTTCAATTTTTAAAGAACCAATTCTTGGTTTCATGGGTCTGTTAAACTGTTTCTGTGGTTTCTATATTGTTTATTTCTGCCTTGATTTTTATTATTTCTCTTCTTCTACTGGGTTTGGGGTGCTCTTGTTTCTCTCCCTTTAGTTGCTTTAGGTTCAATGTTACATTTTGCACTTGTGCTTTTCTAATTTCTTGAAATAAGCCTGGAATGCAATGTACTTTCCTCTTAAGATTGCTTTTGCAGCATCCCATAGAGTTTGGATTGTTGTATTCTCATTTTCATTTGTTTCCATACATTTTTCATTTCTTCTCTAATTGCCTGATTGGCCCATTCTTTCTTTAGTAGGGTGTTCTTTAGCCTCCCTGTTTTTGGGGATTTTCTAAACTTCTTCCTGTGATTGATTTCGAGTTTCATAGCATTGTGATCTGAAAGTGTGCATGGTATGATCTCAATTCTTTTATGTTTATTGAGTGCTGCTTTAGGTCCCAGTATGTGATCTATGTTGGAAAATGTGTCATGTGCTCTTGAGAAGAATGTGAATTCTATAGTCTCAGGATGTAATGTTCTAAATATATCTGTCAGATTCATCTGGTCCAATGTGTCATTTAAGTCCATTGTTTCCTTATTGATTTTTGATCTACTTGATCTCTCCATTGCTTATGTGGAGTATTAAAGTCCGCTGCTATTAGCACGTTCTTATTGATAAGATTGTTTCTGTTTGTGATTAATTGTTTTATGTATTTACGTGCTCCCATATTTCATGTGTAGACATTTATAATTGTTAGCTCTTCCTCATGGATGGACCCTTTAATTATTATATAATGCCCTTCTTCATTCCTTGTTACTGTCTTTGCTTTAAAGTCTAGTTTGTCTGATATAAGTATAGCTACTCCAGCTTTTGTTTTTACTTCTTGTACCATGATAGATATTTCTCCATCCCCTTACTTTCAATCTGAGCGTTTCCTCCTGTGTAGAGAGGATATAGTTTTTTGTAGAGAGCAACTAGATGGATTTTGTTTTTTTATCCGTTCTGCTACCCTATGTCTTTTGATTGGGGCATTAGTCCATTCACATTCAGTGTTATTATTGAAAATATGGGTTTAGAGTCATTGTGTCGTTTGTGGGATTCATACTTGTGTTGGTGTCTCTAGTATACTGTTTTCCTTGCAATATTTCCCTCAGAGAGTCCCCCTCAGGATTTCGTGTAGAGCTGGTTTAGTGGTGACAAATTCTTTCATTTTTTGTTTATTTGGAAAGACTTTTATCTTGCCTTCTATTCTGAATGACAGTCCAGCTGGGTAGGGAATTCTTGGCTGCGTATTTTTTCTGTTCATGACATTGCAAATTTCCTGCCATTCCTTTCTGGCCTGCCAAGTTTCAGTAGATAGGTCTGTCACCACTCTGATAGGTTTCCCTTTTTATGTTAGGGCCCTTTTCTCCATAGCTGCTTTCAAAATTCTCTCTTTGTCCTTATATTTTGCCAGTTTCACTATGATATGTTATGCAGAACATCGATTCCAATTATGTCTGAGGGGAGTTCTCTGTGCCTCTTGAATTTTAACGTCTACTTCCATCCCCAGGTTGTGGAAGTTCCCTGGTATAATTTGTTCGAGGACTCCTTCAGTACTTTTCCCTCTCTCTTCCTCTTCTGGGATACGTATGATGTGGTTATTGTTCCGTTTCACTGTATCACTGAGCTCTCGAACTCTTCTTTCATGTTCCTGGATCAGTTTATCTCTTTTTTTCTTAGTTTCTTCTTTTTCTATAATGGTGTCTTCTAAATCACTTATTCTCCTTTCTGCCTCTTCAGTCCGTGCATTGGACACCTCCAGCTTATTATGTATCTCATTTTTGCATTTTTAATTCATCATAACTATTTTTAAGCTCTATGGTGTTTGTCATAGTTTCTTTGATGTCCTCCATGCTTTTTTCAAGCCCAGCGATTAATTTTATGATTATTGTCCTAAATTCTTGTTCAGGTATTTTGCTTACATCTGTTTTGACCAGTTCTTTAGCTGTCAATTCTTCTTGGAATTTCTTTGGAGGAGAGCTCTTTCATTTCATCATTTTGTTTAGCTTTCTATCTCTTGTTAGTTTTTGAAACTTGTTATGCTCTCTGCACCTGTGAGCGCTGCTATACCCAAGGTTCTTTGTCCAGGGCCTGTCCATTCAGAAAGTGTTCTTTGAATTGTCTCTCTTGGTCCCTCTTGTTGATACCTTGGTTATTTTAATTACCTACTTGTAGTGGTATTTGGGAGTCTCCACCATGTGTACTTTGGCTTGTTTCCTGATGTAGCCCTGTAGAAGAAGAAAAGCAGACAAACACACAGGGAACAAAGGCACACAAATGCACAGACAAATCCAACAAACATGCAAACCGAAAGGGAAAGCTGAAAAGAAAAAGAAAAAAGACGGAAGATGGAAGGCGAATAATAAAAAAATAAAAATACATAAACACGAGAAATAGAAGAAAAGAAAAGTAAAAAGGAAGAAACCCAATAGACAAAGCATATAACCAGATTTCCCAGCTGCAAATAAATAGCCAGATGTATGCAGTGCTGGTTGAATAGCATAGAGAAAGAGAGAAATGACAGGGTGGGGATGAGGCAAAATTGGAAATGAAATGAGCAGGCAGGAAGATTACAAAGCTTTTTTCAAAGAGGGAAAGAGTGTAATATGGTTGGAGAAGGGGAGAAAGAAATGACGATGGTGTTATCTAAAGAAACTATATAGTTTGATTACACCAGAGTGAAAGAGATGAAAAGGTAGGTAGATGTAGAATTTACATCTAGAGAACGGATTAAAATGTGACTGTTTAAGCAAGCCAGTGACAGAATCAGGGCAGTGCATCCATGTTGGTCTACCCTGGCTCTGTTTAAAAAAATTAAAAAAGGAGGAGGGCAGCTGTCTAGCAGGGATGGGCATGGTTTGATCCAATGCGTCCTGCAGGACTCCTGCCTTGGTGGTTGTGGGGAGAAGAGTGGCGGCGCTCAAGCCCCTTCTTGAACCAAGTGCTGCAACTCACTTGTTTCGGTGTGTAAACTCCCTGTGCCAGGGGCACAGCTAAGATGGGCTGTACTCTATATCCCAGGCCAGGCCTTGTTTCCAGATCCCAGTCTGTTACCCCCACTGAAATTGCCGGAAACACAAACTCGCAGGTGATCCCCTCATGTCAGTCCCAAGCCTCTTGCCTTCCCCTTGGGGATTGAGCTAGAAGCTGCTGCTCCCATCTCCTCTAGGTCAGGTTGGCCAGCAAAGAGCAGTTTCATCTGGGGTTCGCATGGGACGTCTCACCCATGGTCAGCTGGAGAGGAGGAAACTGGGTACCTCTGTTTCTCGTCGCCTGAAACACGAACTCACAGGCAAATCTCCCAGTTTTTAACGCTTTGCCACCCCTCTAGGGATCCAGCCGAGCCAGAAGCACAAAGGCGCGGCCGCTGCGCAGCCCCTCCAAGTCAGCTGGCGAGTGGAGAGCAGCTTCCCCAGGATTCGCCTGGGATGAGTGTGTCCTGCCTAGGGTCAGCTGGAGAGCAGGAAACTGGATATCTCTGTGTCCTGAGCAGAGGTTTTTCTTTTCTCCAGGGACAGGGACAACGTCTTGAGTAGTTTTGGCCACTCTCTTTCCCTTCTAGACTCCCTGCAGAGGGGGATCCCACCCGTCCCTCTGTGTCTTTGGTCCCAGCCTGATTTTATCTTCTCCAATACGCACTCACGCTAGAAGGTTTTCTCAGTGGACTCTGTCTCCCTTTCCTTACAAACTCCTGGATTCTGTAAGGGTTCCTATGGCTTCAGGCCTTCTCCGTGTGAGATACGGGGGCGAGTGCAATGTCCAGAGCTCCCTACTTCTCCGCCATGTTGCCAATTCAGTAAGATTCTTAATGAATCACCAAGAAGCCTATAAAAATTAAATTAATATAATTAATACATTTGATTCTTTTATAAATTATATTTTCTGATGTAGACTATACAAATTAAATGTTTTATAAGGATTTCTAAAGTCTCCAACATATATTTTACCTTACATTTTCCTCTCTAAAATAATATTTCTGTTTCCAATAATTTAAAATGTTTCTAAATAGAGAAATACAAGCAGTCTTACTGAGTTCAGGTATATAAATGTCCAAACAACTTTGGAAACTGATATTATATATATCTATTCTGGGCACTATGAGTTACCAGTTGATTAAGCCGCCTTTTATTCATCTTCATAGAATGTAATATGATTCTTATATCATTTCAAAGTACTCTTGTTCATACACATCAAAGAAATTGTAGCATTTATTTAGGTTGTTAGTTAGGCCACAAAATGTTTCATTACTTATCAATATATAATTTATTTTTGTACATGAGAGGAAGGGACATCTAATTATGATTTTATACCCATACATTGTTTAACATTTTTATGATGTGCATGTGTAACTTTAATAATAAAAAGATTATATACCTCAGAACACATTCAGAGTAACTGACAATCTCTTCAATTACTTTTAATCTGTGGTCATGTTGTTGCTAAGACACAGAAAATTCTAAATGGTATCATGTTGAAAAGATAATAATGGATTAAAAATTGATGCTGGGGGCACCTGGGTGGCTCAGTCAGTTAAGCATTGACTTCAACTCAGGTCATGATCTTGTTGTGCCTGAATCGTGAGTCCCCAGAGACCTCCACGGAGCCAGCACAGATGCAAATACAAAAGGGTCTTTATTACAAGCTCAAGCAGGGGCTCACCTGCCTACCGGTGTAGTGGCAGCAAGGTGACACCCTAAACAATAGCAAGTAGGGTTTTTATGGGGTCAGGGATGGGGGTGTTACAGTGCACACATTGTACGTATAGCATCATCACATAAGCACCAATTACAATTGTACAGAAACCATGGTAACAGCTTTGACCATTCAGTATCTGTGAGGTGTTCATTACTTTAGGTGGGACCCAATCATGACTTTTGAGAATCCTTTGAAAATGACCAATTATGGGGTGAGTTCAAAGGGCCGATGTGGGGTTCAGGCAAGTGGTGAGAAATTGGCTAGTTTGTATAAAATAACTGTCTGCAGTTCACAGCCTTGACTCAGATCATAAGAATGTTTATTGATTAGCTGATCTGAGGGCGGTCCGAGGATGGCTTTAGCCTTGAACAGTCTGAGGCTTTCCCTGGAACTGGGGCTACATGCAGCCCGAGGTTGCTCTTAATGGAGGCCTTAATCTCAAAATGATGTTACTTAGGCTCTTCAGTCTCACAGTTTGTGGGTTCGAGCCCCACATCAGGTTCTGTGCTGACATCTCAGAACCTTGAGCCTGCTTCAGATTTTGTGTCTCCCTCTCTGCCCCACTCCTGCTCATTCTCTGTCTCTTTCTGTTTCTCAATAATAAATAACTGTTAAAAAAATTTTAAATGATGCTGGGTAAGATAAAAGATTATATTAGAAACATCATTTTTGTCAACTCTTAGTACACCTCTGTAGTATAGCTATACCTAATTGCCTGTTACAATTCAATAACTAGACATTAGAAGTTTATTAAAAGTAGTATAATATGTAAAAGTTATATTGCTATAAATAAAAAGGGTTATTTAGACTTTATGAAATTGAAGGTGACAGAAAGAAATAGAAGAAGATTCCATTCTCATGGTTGGTAAGAAAAATTTCTGTTTAAATATCTATACTACCCAAAGCAATCTACACATTCAATGCAATCCTTATCAAAACATCACCAGAATTTTTCATAGAGCTAGAAATAACAATCCTAAAATTTGATGGAAAGACCCCAAATAGCCAAAACAATCTTTTAAAAAAATTTTAGTTATTTAATATACAGTGCAATATTGGTTTCAGGGGTTAAATTCAATGATTCATCACTTACATACAACACCCAGAACTCATCACAAGTACTATCCCTAATACCTATCAGGTATCTAGCCCATCTTCCACCCGCCTACCTCCATCACCCCTCAGTTTTTTCTCTCATTAAGAGTTTCTTGGGTTTGTTTCGCTCTCTTCTCTTTTTCTCTCCCTTCCCTTATGTTCATCGAAAAGAAAAATCTTGCTGTTTGCTTGGATGGAGCTAGAATAAATTATGCTAAGTGAAAACAGTCAATCTGAGAAAGACAAATAGCATATGATTTCACTCAATGTGGAATTTAAGAAATCAAAGCAATCTTGGAAATCCAAGGTAAAGCTGGGAGCATCAAAATTTCAGACTTCAAGTTATATTAAAAAGCTGTAGCACCTGGTTTGCTCATAACCGACATGGACTCTGATCATGATCTCACAGGCTGTGGGTTAGAACCTCGCATTGGCCTCGGTTATGATGGCTCAGAGCTTGGAATCTGCTTTGAATTCTGTTTGTCCCTCCCTCTGCTCCTCCTGCTATCACCCTCTGTTTCTCTCAAAAATGAAATAAACATTAAAAAATATACAAATCTGTAGTGGACAAGACAGTATAGTACTGGCACAAAACCAGACACATATATCAATGGAACATAATAAAAAAACCAAAATGAATCACAACTATATGGTCAACAAATTTTTGACAAAGTAGGAAAGAATATCCAATGGAAAAAAAGACAATCTCTTCAACATGTGGTGTGGGGAAGCCTGGAGAACAGCCTGTAAAAGAATGAAATTGGGCAACTTTCTTATACCACACACAAAAATAAATTCAAAAAGGATGAAAAACCTAAATATGAGACAGGAAACCGTCGAAATCATAGAGGAGAACACAAGCCTGTAACCTCTTTGACATTAACCATGACAACTTCGATATGTCCTCTGAAGCAAGGAAAAAAAAAACATCAAAAATGAACTATTGGGATTTCAATAAGATAAAAACTCTACTGCACAGTGAAAGAAACAACCAACAAAACTAAAAGGCAACCTTCAGAATGGAGAAGATATATGCAAATGACATATATGATAACGGGTTGGTATCTAAAAATTATAAAGAATTTATCAATCTCAATACCCAAAAATACTAATAATCTAGTGAATAAATGGGCACGAGACATGAACAGATGCTTTTCCAAAGATATGTAAGTGGCTAAAATACATATGAAAAGATGGTCAATAACACTCATCATAAGAGAGAAACAGATCAAAACTACAATCCGAAATCCCCTCACACCTTTCAGAATGGTTAAAATTAACAACAAAGGAAACAGCAGAAGTTGGTGAGGATGCAGAGAAAGGAGAATCCTCTTACATTGTTGGTGGGAATGAAAACTGGTGCAGCCTCTCTGGAAGACAGTATGAAGCTTCCTCAAAGTGTTAAAAATAGAACTGCTCTACCATTCAGCAATTGCACTACTATGTGTTTATCCAAGGGAACAAAAGTACTGATTCAAAGGGACACACCCACCCCAATGTTTATAGCAGCATTATCAACAAATCACAAAATTATAGAAAGCACCCACATGTCCATCGTCTGATGATTGGATAAAGAATATATTTGTAATATATAACATATAATATGTAATATATAAATATATACAATATATATAATATATATTCCATTGTGTATTGTACACACTCACAGACAGAAACACAGACCCACACATATATACATATAATGAAATAACTTGGAGTGCTTGTGTGGCTCAGTCAGTTAAGCATCAGATTTCGGCTCAGGTCATGATCTCACGGTTCATGGGTTCGAGCCCCGTATCAGGCTCTGTGCTGACAGCTAGCTCAGAGTCTGGAGCCTGTTTCAGATTCTGTACCTTCCTCTCTTTCTGACCCTCCCCTGCTCACACTATCTCTCTCTCTCAGAAATAAAAATAGAGAAATATCACTTAACCATAAAAAAAATGAACTATTGCCATTCGCAATGACTTGGATAGAGCTAGAGTGTATTGTGCTAAGTGAACTAAGTCAGAGAAAGACAAATATCATAGGATTTCATCATATATGGAATTTAAGGAACAAAAAAAGTGAACATGGAGGGGAAAGAGGGGCAAAGCATAAAACAGACTCTTAACTATAAAGAACAAACTGAGGGTTACTGGAGGGGAGGTGTACTGAGGGTTACTGGAGAGGAGGTGTGCAGGGGGATGGGCTAAATTGGTAATGGCTATTAAGAAGGGCACTTGTGATGAGCACTGAGTGTTATCTGTAAATGATGAGTCACTAAATTCTACTCCTGAAAATAATATTATGTTATGTTAATTAACTGGAATCTAAATAAAAGCTTGAAACTGCGGAAGAAAAAAAAGAAAAGAAATAAAAAAGAAAAAAATAATTTGGTTATTGACCACGTGGGTGACCAAGAGTTAAAATGTGTTCTTAATGGTTGATTTCTAAATAAACATTGGCAAAGCTATAATCTTAGGGTAAAACACAAAATCTTTGTTTGCTTAATGAAAAAACAATTGATTGTTGGCTTGAATTTGCCTTGTTTTCACATGTTAAGCCCTCCCAAAGGTAAAATATGAAACATGTAAAAAAAATAATTGGGACACCTGGGTGGCTCAGTCGACTAAACATCCGACTTCGGCTCAGGTCATGATCTTATGGTTTGTGAGCTCTAGCTCCACAATAGGCTTGCCACTGTCAGCTGGAGACTCCTTCACATCCTCTCTCTTCCTCTCTCTGTCCCTACCCTTCTCATGTGCTCTCTCTCTCTAAATAATTTTTAAAAAAACATTAAAAAAAGGATTTTATGGCTTCCTTTTTACATTCAAGTCATTCATCCATTTTGAGTTCATTTTTGTGTATGCTGTAAGAAAGTGGTCCAGGTTCATTTTTCTGCATGTCACTGTCCAGGTTCCCCAGCACCATTTGCTGAAGATACTGTCTTTTTTCCATTGTATATTCTGTCCTGCTTTGTCAAAGGTTAGTTTCCCATATGTTTGGGGGACCATTTCTGGGTTCTCTATTCTGTTCAATTGGTCTGAGTATCTGTTTTTGTGCCAGTATTATACAGTCTTGATGAATACACCTTTGTTTTATTTTATTTTATTTAAATGTTTTATTTATTTTTGAGAGAGAGACAGCATGAGCAGGGGAGGGTCAGAGAGAGAGAGAGAGAGAGAGAGAGAGAGAGATACGGAATCTGAAACAGGCTTCAGGCTCCAGGGCTGTCAGCACAGAGCCTGATGTGGGGCTCTAACCCACGAACCGTGAAATCATGACCTGAGCCAAAGTCGGATGCTTAACTGACTGAACCACCGAGAGGTCCCTTATTTTATTTTATTTTACTTTATTTTATTTTATTTACTATTTATTTATTTTTGATGATTATGGCTTTGAAATACATCTTGAATTCTGGGATTGTGATGCCTCCAGCTATGGTTTTCTTTTTCAAGATTGCTGTGGCTATTCAGGGTCTTTTCTGGTTGCATATAAATTTTAGGGTTGTTTGCTCTAGCTCCGTGAAGACTGCCGGTGTTATTTTGATAGGGATTGCATTGAATATGTAGATTGCTTTGGGTAGTATCAATATTTTAACAATGTTCATTCTTCCAATCCAGGAGCATGAAATATTTTTCCATTTCCTTGTGTCTTCTTCAATTTCTTTCAAAAGCTCTCTATAGTTTTCAGTGTATAGATTTTTCACCACTTTGTTTATGTTTATCCCTAGATATTTTATGTTCTTTGCTGCAATTGTAAATACACTCGATTCCTTGATTTCTCTTTCTGTTGCTTCATTATTGGTGTACCCATACACAAAAATAAACATGCAGGATGAAAGACCTACAAGTAAGAAAGGAAGCCGGAAGCCATCAAAATCCTAGAGGAGAAAGCAGGTAAAAACCTCTTTGACCTTGGCTGAAGCAAAATTCTTACTCAACACATCTCCAGAGGCAAGGGAAACAAAAGCATGAATTAACTATTGGGACCTCATCAAAATAAAAACTTATGCACAGTGAAGAAACTAATCAGCAAATCTAGAAGGCAACAGACAGAATGGGAGAAGATATTTGCAAATGACGTATCAGATAAAGAATTAGTATCCAAAATCTATAAAGAATGTATCAAACTCATTACCCAAAAACCAAATAATCCAGTGAAGAAATGGGCAAAAGATATAAATAGACACTTCTCCAAAGAAGACATCCAGATGGCCAACAGACACATGAAAAAATGCTCAACATCACTCATCATCAGGGAAATACAAAACAAAACCACAATGAGATATCACCTCACACCTATCAGAATGGCTAACGTTAACAACTCAGGCAACAACAGATGTTGGCAAGGATTTGGAGAAAGAGGATCTTTTTTGCACTGCTGATGAGAGTGCAAACTCATGCAGCCACTCTGGAAAACAGTATGAAGGCTTCTAAAAAAATTAAAAATAAAACTACCCTACAACCCAGCAATTGCACTACTAGGTATTTATCCAAATGATATAGGTGTGCTGTTTAGAAGGGGCACATGCATCCCAATGTTTATAGCAGTGTTAGTGACCATAGCCAAAGTATGGAAGGAGCCTAAATGTCCATTGATGGATGAATGGATGTGAGGAATATGCTCAGGAATTTCCTGAGCCTGCACTGATGGTTTAACAAGACAAAAAGAATTACAAAGCCATAGTATGCTCACACCCAAGTTTGTGTCAACTAGATTAGGTAAATAAGTATAGAGAAGGGAGAGCAAAGCCACAGGATAGAGAGGGTGGGGCAAAGGCCCAAGGGTAGAGAGGGTGGGGTAAAGGCCCCAACACAAAGGTATATGAGGTAAACAAGATTAGATATTCAGGGCGAAAACACCCCCTAGTTTAGTACTATAGCAGAAAGCTGCTTTCACAGGAAAAGAAGGACCAAAATAGGTAAACAGGTAAATAGGCCACTGGGGGGAGGGTGAAGTTGCCTCCTATGGAGGTAATTAGCAAAAGAAAGGTGCCTTGTTGACTCTGAGGTTGCATGCTTTATCTCTCTTATCCCCTAGGCTAGTTAAGATAAACATACACAGTGCCTCATATCTGCCATCAACAACCATCTGCCCAGTGCCAGGATTTTGTTTTATATTGACTCAAACCCTTAACACCATATATCTTCAAAACCCCCTTTCCCTCATGCTTATGAGTTCATGTTCACAGATTTATTCTCTCTTTGTGCATGTCCATCACCATGTTTGTAAGCCTTCTGATCCAAATAAAAATGGAGCAAGGACTCTTAATCAGAGCTCTTGTCTTCTCCCAGATATTAACAATTTCTAGCATTTTAATCCTGTGTCTTGCTTTCTTGCTACACAAGAAAGAACTCTAGACCCAGAGTCTACAACAAATGGATAAAGATACATACATATATGTATGTATGTATGTATATACACACACACAGACACACACACACAATGGAATATTACTTGGCAATCAAAAAGACTGAAATCTTGCCAATTGCAACTACGTGGATGGAACTGGAGGGTTTTATGTTAAGTGAAATTAGTCAGAGAAAGACAAATATCATGTAACTTCACTCATATGAGGAATTTAAGACATAAAACAGATGAACATAAGGGAAGGTCAAAAGAAATAATATAAAACTGGGAGGGGGACAAAACATAAGAGTCTCTTAAATATAGAGAACAAACAGAGGTTGCTGGAGGGGTTGTGGGAGGGGGGATTTGGGCTAAATAGGTAAGGGGCATTGAAAAATATACTACTCAAATCATTGTTGCACTATATGCTAACTAACTTGTATGTAAATTTAAAACTTTATTAATTAATTAATTAAAAAAATTAAAAGATAAGAATTTTAAATTCTTACCAATTTAGAAATTGCATTGTCATGCATGTTAAATGATGCAGGAAAAATGTTTCATCAATTTTAAATGCCTTTGTAAAGAGATATGTAAGTTTTGTTCATCTTTTTCTGGATAATGTCAGTTTTCTACTTCAATGTCTTTTCCTCAGGGAAGCAATGCATAGCAACATACAGTCAGGGAGTCTTACTATTATGACCTTTTTAAACATAGTGATTTGTTTCATAGCATTGAGCATAACTTATTATTAGATAATTTTAATTTTTTTTTTATTTCTAGGAGAGAGAGAGACAGCGTGAGCAGGGGAGGGTCAGAGAGAGAGAGAGTCACAGACTGAAACAGGCTCCAGGCTCTGAGCTGGCAGTCAACACAGAGCCCGATGCGGGGCTCGAACCCACGAACCGCGAGATCACAACTTAAGCGAAAGTCGGACGCTTAACCAACTAAGCCACCCAAGCGCCCCTATTAGATAATTTTATAATAATATTAACATACCCTCAGTTTCATAAGCATGGATACTGTTCATTATTGTCAAGTCATCAAAATTCCTTGTGGATAGCAAGAAATCCATAAGTATTTATTGAATGAGTTTATTAAGGATATCCATACCAGCTCTAATATACTGTCATCAATTATCTTGACCTAATTTCTTGCTTTATAAATGTAATTTAAATAACCACCTGTGAGGCCCAGTTGGTTAAGCATCTGACTCTTGATTTTGGTTCATGTCATAATCTCACGGTTCATTGGATCCAGCCCTGATACTCTCTCTCTGCCCCTCCTCCACTCATGGCTCTCTGTCAAAATAAGTAAATAATCAGAGCGCCTGGGTGGCTCAGTTGGTTGAGCGTCGGACTTCGGCTCAGGTCATGATCTCACGGTTCATGGGTTCGAGCCCCGCATCGGGCTCTGTGCTGACAGCCAGCTCAGAGCCTGGAGCCTGTTTCAGATTCTGTGCCTCCCTTCTCTATCTGATCCTCCCCTGCTCATGCTGTCTCTATCTCTCTCTAAAAAATAAATAAAGTATTTTTTAAAAATAAGTAAATAATCACTTTAAAAATAAGTGATATTCAATTAGGACATTTTCCTCCACCCAGGGGACATGTAACAATGTCTGGAGACATATGTTGTTAGTCACAAATAATGAAGAGTTGTTACTAGCAGCTATAGGGTAGAGGCCAGGCATATGGCTAAGCACTCTAGAATGCATAGAATAGCCCCCACAATAGCCCCTTGTCCAAAATATCATTAGTATTTAAATTGAGAAACCCTGGGTTAGGTTAAGAGTTTTTTTTCATGTTGGGGCGCCTGGGTGGCTCAGTCAGTTAAGCATCTGGCTCTTGATCTCAGCCCAGGTCTTGGTCTTAGGGTCATGAGTTGTGCTCTGTACTGGGTGTGAAGCCTACTTTAAAAATATATGATCTTTTTTTCATTCTAATTATGTTTAGGTTCAGGTATATAGGATAAATGCATCAGCAAGTTTAACTGAGAAACTGATAATATTGAAGTCACATTTTTTTTGAAAAATACTTTACTTCCATAGAACATTGTATATAAATGTATTTATGTATTAATTTTGGAATAAATGCAGAAAATGGTGTATTCTTCAATAAATAGCCATTCTGATATATAATTTCAAAATTTATAGACAGGATTTATATACTCAAGCACAATGATTAGTTAGTATCTTAGTTCTTAGAGAATTCATGGGGTGGAGATCTGTCAGCTTACAGGGAAGATAAATATAAAGATTTATTTACATCAAGAAAAATCTCTAAATGACAATGTTTTCTATTTGACTTAACTTACATCAAAGTAATACATTTTTTTTAAGTTTTTAATTTATTTGTCTTTAGAGAGAGTGCACAAGAGGGGCAGAGAAAGAGGGAATGAGAGAAAATCCCTAGAAGTCTCTACACTGTTAGCATGGAGTCCAATGTAGGGCTCGAACTCACAAACCATAATCAACGATATGATACTGGCACAAAAACAGACACACAGACCAATGGAATAGAATAGAGAACCCAGAATTGGACCCACAAATGTACAGCCAATTAATCTTGAATAAAGCAGGAAAGAGTATCCAATGGAAAAAAGACAGTGTCTTCAGCAAATGGTGCTGGGACAACTAGACAGCAACATGCAGAAGAATGAAACTGTACCACTTTCTTACACCATACACAAAAAAAGCTCAAAATGAATGAAAGACCTAAACGTTAGATAGGAAACCATCAAAACCCTGGAGGAGAAAACAGGAAACAACATCTTTGACCTCAACCACAGCAATTTCTTGTTTGACACATCTCCAAAGGAAAGGGAATTAAAAGCAAAAATGAACTATTGGGACTTCAGTAAGATAAAAGTTTCACCACTGCAAAGGAAGCAACCAACAAAACTAAAAGGCAACTGATGGAATGGGAAGAGATAGCTGCAAATAACATATCAGATAAAGGGCTGGTATCCAAAATACATAAAAAAGTTACAAACTCAAAACCCAAAAAAACACTCCAGTTAAGAAATGGCAGAAGACATCAACAGACACTTCTCCAAAGAAGACATCCAGATAGCCAACAGACACATGAAAAGATGCTCAACATCACTCCTCATCAGGGAAATACAAATCAAAAGCACACTGAAATACCATCTCACACTGGTCACGGTGGCTAAAATGAACAACTCCACAAACTACAGATGCTGGTGAGGATGTGGAGAAACGGGAACCCTCATGCACTGTTGGTGGGAATGCTAACTGGTGCAGCCACTCTGGAAAAGTGTGGAGGTTTCTCAAAAAATTAACAATAGAACTACCCTGTGACCCAGCAATAGCACTACTAGGAATTTATCCAAAGGATACAGGAAGGCTGATTCATAGGGGCAAATATATCCCAATGTTTATAGCAGCACTGTCAACAATAGAAAAATTATGTAAAGAGCCTAAAGATCCATCAACTGATGAATGGATAAAGAAGATGTGGTTTATATATACAATGGAATACCACTTGGTGATGAGAAAGAATGAAATCCTGTCATTTTCAGCAATGTGGATTCTAAGTGAAATAAGTCAGTCAGAGAAAGACAGATATCATATGTTTTCACTCATATGTGGAATTTGAGAAACTTAACAGAAGACCATGGGGAAAGGGAAGGGGAAAAATAGTTAAAAACAGAGAGGGAGGGAGGCAAACCATAAGAGACTCTTAAATACAGAGAGAAAACTGAGGGTTGATGGGGGGGGCAAGGGAGAAGGGAAAATGGGTGATGGGCATTGAGGAGGGTGCTTGTTGGTATGAGCACTGAATGTTGTAGGTAAGATATGAATCATGGGAACCAACCCTCCAAAAGAAGAGCACACTGTAAACTCTGTATGCTAGCCGATTTGACAATAAATTATATTTTTCAAAACGTTACTTCCAGGTGTGCCTGGGTGGCTCAGTCGGTTAGGTTTCTGGCTCTTGATTTCACCTCAGGTCATGATCTCACAGTTTCATGAGTTTGAGCCCCAAATCTGTTGTGTGCTGACAGCATAGAGCCTCCTTTGGATTCTTCCTCTTTCTCTGACCCTTCCTCACTCACATTTTCTCTGTCTATCTCAAAATAAATGAATAAACTTTTAAAAAGTTACCTTCAGTGGATGATAGTTATTTTAAAAGAATAAGTCACTTCAATCATCTATATTCAGCTTAAATTAAAGAAATAATATGATTATTCAACTTCATTTCTTGCAAATAGTGAGGTATATGAGACTGTGAATTTAAAGAAGCATTTTATGAAAATAATTATACTGGGCTTTTTTTTTGGATAAATCTGTACATGTGTAAATAAAATATTCCATGATCATAATTATTCAAGGTTGGTTGTCCTAATGACAAAGTTGCAGGATGTGATTTTCATATCTCTGCTCTTCATAACAGTCCCATATAAATGTGTGTCAGAAATAAGTCCAATCTAACATTATAAGCCTTATTCAATTCAAAGGTTAGTGGATAGGCAAAGTATGAAGTTTATGTAATGTCTCTTAAGAATATTGGTGGAGAAGTTTGACAAAATATTTTAAAATGTCCAATTAGGAAAATATGATTCTTTCCATACAGATTGAGAATGTTTGGTAGACACACAAAATCAGCCCAAGTTTTCACTAACGTATGGCTAAATTTATTACCATTCGTGTACATATTCCTCATTCTTTCATCTTTATCAATGTAAAATTCCCAATCTATCTTGGTTTTGAATAATGCTTTCTAGTGGTGCAGAGCCAGGCATGGAGCTGGATCCTATGAACTGTGAGATCATGACATGAGCCAAAATGAAGAGTCAGATGCTTAACCAACTGGGCCACCCAGGCGGCCTGAGCACCACTTATTTAAATTACCTTTATAGCAAACATAATAGGTATAACATCCAGGACACCAATAATATTTTTCCTCAAAAAGCATGAGATAAATGTACAAGTTTATATCAATACATAAATTTATATTTCCAAAAAAAGTTATCAGAACATGCCCTAGCATAGAATGTTTTCTGAAGTATCCCAGATATTAATTTTTAGTTTTATTTAAGAAGATTTTGGGATTCTTATTATTTATTCTAAACTTATGTACCTCCTTACTGAGAGACTCTGATGAGGTAGGGAAGATTATTACTAATCAAAAAAATATTGAACTGAACTCTTTCTAATTCTATTTGGCATCGATAAGAAAAGGATAGGAAAGAAAAAGACAATTACTCTTAGCCTTTCCCCATCATCACCACCATATACTTTTCAACTTTCTTTTTTTTACTGAAGTATAGTTGACAACATAAAGTTACATTAGTTTCAGATGTGCAACATAGCAGTTCAAGGTGTTTATGTGTTATGCTATGCTCATCACAAGCATTGATATCATCTGTCACCATACAATACTATTAAATACCATTGCACTCTTTATGCTCTATATTTTAACCCAGGGACTTATTCATGTCATAACTAGAAGCCTGCGTCCCTTAAAGCCCGTCAGCACTTTGCCCATTCCCCCACTTCTCTCTCCTCTAGCAACCACCAGTGTTTTCTCTCTATTTATGGGT
Source organism: Proteles cristata cristata (assembly GCA_017311185.1). Taxonomy (NCBI): domain Eukaryota; kingdom Metazoa; phylum Chordata; class Mammalia; order Carnivora; family Hyaenidae; genus Proteles; species Proteles cristata. The sequence continues at coordinate 10,725 of JAESUZ010003068.1, read as the reverse complement.
CTATTTCTCTCTGTTTGTTTGCTTGCTTGCTTTGGTTTCTAGATTTCACATATAAGTGAAATGATATGGTATTTGTCTTTCTATGTCTGACTCATTTCACTTAGAATAATACCCGAAGTTCCACCCATGATTTTTTATGTTTTACTTTGTTTGTTTGTTTTAAGAGAGATAGATAAAGAGTGAGCAAGCCGGGGAGAGGGGCAGAGAGAAACAGAGAGAGAGAGACTGAGAGAGAGAGAGAGAAAGAGAGAGAGAGAATCTTAAGCAGACTGTATGCTCAGCATGGAGCCCAACATGGGGCTCAAACTCATGACCCTGGGATCATGACTTGAGCTAAATTCGAGTCAGATGCTCAGCTGACTGAGCCAAGCAAATGCCTTATCCCTGTTGTTTTCAATTGCAAGATATTATTCTTTTTTTAAGGCTTAGTAACATCCTAGACCACACTTGATATTCCTTGTCTTTTTCATCAGTCGTTTTGATGTGTGTCAGGTGAAATCTCATTGTGGTTTTGATTTGCATTTCCTTGACAGTTAGTGATGCTTAGCATCTTTTCATGTGTCTAATTACCATGTATATATCATCTTTAGAAAAATGTCTCTTCATATTCTCTGCCAATTTAATCAGATTGTGTGTGTTTTCCTTGTAGAGTTATATAACTTCTTCATATATTTTGGATCTTAACCCATTATTGGATATATCACTTACAAATATCTTTTCCTATTCAGTAGGGTGCCTTTTCATTTTGTTGATGGTTTCTTTTACTATACAAGAGTTTTTCATTTTGGTGTAGTCACAATAGTTTAATTTTGCTTTGGTTTCCCTGGACTGAGGAGACATGTCTAGGAAAATGTTGCTAAGATCAATGTCAACGAAATTATTGCCTTTGTTTTCTTCTAGGTGTTTTATGGTTTCACCTCACATTTACATAGGTAATTTATTTTGAGTTTACTTTTGTGTTTAATGTAATAAAATGGTTCACTTTTTTTTTTTTGCATATAGCTGTCTAGCTTTCTTAACATCATTTGTTGAAGACACTGTCTTTTCCCCATTATATATTCTTGCATCCTTTGTCTTACATTAATAGACCATGTAAATGTGGGGTTTTTTTCTACGTTATCTATCCAGTTCTATTAATGTATGTGTCTATTTTCATGCCAGTGCCATATTGTTTTGATGATTACATCTTTGTGGTATATTTCAAAATCAGGGATTATGATACCTTTAGCTTTGTTCTTTCTCAAGATTGCTTTGGCTATTCAGGGTCTTTTGTGATTTTATGCAAATTATTCATTCTTGTGCTGTGAACAATGCTGGTGGTATTTTGATAGAGATTGCACTGAATCTGTAGACTTCTTTGGGGAGTATGGATATTTTTTAAAATATTAGTTCTTCCAAACCGTGTGCATGGAACATGTTTCCATTTATTTGTGTCATCTTTAATTTCTTTCACAATTGTTTTATAGTTTTCTAAATACATGTCTTCCACCTCCTTGGTTAGGTTAATATGCAGTTGTGTTTTTTATTTTTATTTTTTGATGCAATTTAAAATAAGATTGCTTTCTTAATTTCTCTTTCTGCTACTTTACTATTTGTATATAGAAACCATCTAATTTTGTATATTAATCTTATATCTTACAATTTCCTGAATTCATGTATTCCTTATAATACTTTTTGGAGGACTGTTTAGGATTTTCTATATATAGTATTATGTCATTTGCAAACAGTGACAGTTTTACTTCTTACTTAACAATTTCTCTGCATTTTTATTTCTTTTCTCTGTCTGAATGTTTGAATGTTGTCACTAGGACTTTCAGTACTATGATGAATAAAAGTGGTGAGCATGGACATCCTTGTCTTGTTCCTGAGCTATGAAAAAACTCATTTTCCCCCCATTTAGTATGATATTAATTGTGGCTTTTCAGGATGCCTGGGTGGCTCAGTCAGTTAAGCGTCTGACTTCGGCTCAGGTCATGATCTAACGGTTTGTGGATTTGAACCCGCAACGGGATCTGTGCTGAAGTCTCAAAGCCTGGAGCCTGTTTCAGATTCTATATCTCCATCTCTCTCTGACCCTCCCCTACTCATGCTATCTCTCTCTCTCTCTCAGAAATAAATAAAACATTAAAAAATTTAAAAATTGTGGCTTTTCATATATGATCCTCATTATGTTAAGATATGTTCCTTCTGACCACATTTTGTTGTATCAAGAACCAGTTTGTTCCCGGGTGTTGTATATATATATATACATACACACACACACACACACACACACACACATATATATATATATAAAGTCGATTTCAAAGGTTAAAATATTTAAAAGCTGGAGGTTCTAAATAAATTTATTATACTATAAGAAGGATAATAATAACTATTGTGAAATCAAAGGAAAACTAGCAATTTTAGTAAGACATCTTAGAAAAAACTGGGTGCATATTGTGGATAAATACAACAATACCTTTTTTTTTTTTTTTTTTACAAATAGTTTATTATCAGGTTAGTTTCAGTATAACACCCAGTGCCCATCCCAACAAGGACCCTCCTCCATGTCCATCTCCCCACTTCCTCCCACACACCCATCAGTCCTCAGTTTGTTCTCAGCATTCAAGAGTCTCCCATGGTTTGCCTATCTCCCTCTCCCACACCATTCCCCCCTTCTTCTCCCACATGGTCCTCTATTAAGTTCCACCAAACCGTCCTATACATGCAAACATATGGTATTTGTCTTTCTCTGCCTGACTTATTTGGCTCAGATTAACACCCTCAAGGTCCATTCATGTTGCTACACATGGCCACATTTCATTCTTTCTCATTGCCTTCTAGTATTCCATTGTATAGATAAACCACATCTTCTTGATCCATTCGTCTCTTGATGGACACTTAGGCTCTTCCCATGTTTTTGCTATTGTTGAGATGTTGCTAGGAACATTGGGGTCTATGTGCTCATATGCATCTGCATTTCTGTATTCCTTGGGTAAATTCCTAGCAGTGTTATTGCTGGGTCATAGGGGAGTTCGAGTGTTACTTTTTTGAGGAACCTCCACACTGTTTTCCAGAGGGGCTTTACCAGTTTACATTCCCACCAACAGTGTAGGAGGGTGCCCGTTTCTCCACATCCTCGCCAGCATCTAGAGTTCTCTGATTGGCCCATTTTAGCCACTCTGACTGGTGTGAGGTGGTATCTCAGGGTGGTTTTGATTTGTATTTCCCTGATGAGGAGGAATGCTGAGCATCGTTTCATGTATCTGTTGGCCATCTGGATGTCCTCTTTGGAGAAGTGTCTGTTCATATCTTCTGCTCATTTCTTCACTGGGTTGTTTGTTTTTCGGGCTGTAGTTTGGTGAGTTCCTTATAGATTCTGGATATTAACCCTTTATCTGATATGTCATTTGCAACTATCTTTTCCCATTCCGTTTGTTGCCTATTAATTTACTGGGTTGTTTCCTTGGCTTTGCAGAAGCTTTTAAACTTGATGAGGTACCAATCATTTATTTTTGCTCTTGATTCCCTTGCTTTTGGGGATGTGTCAAGAAAGAAGTTGCTGCGGTGGAGGTCAAGGAGGCTGTTTCCTGCTTTCTCCTCTAGGGTATTGATAGTTTCCTGTCTCACGTTCAGGTCCTTTATCCATTTTGAGTTTATTTTTGTGCATGGTGTGAGAAAATGATCTAGTTTCATTCTTCTGCATGTTGCTGTCCAATTCTCGCAACACCATCTGTTAAAAAGGCTGTCTTTTTTCCATTGGATATCTTTCCTGCTTTGTCAAAGACTAGTTGGCTGTATGCTTTTGGGTCCACTTCTGAGTTCTCAGTTCTGTTCCATTTGTCTATGTGTCTGTTTTTGTGCCAATACTATACTGTCTTGATGATGACAGTTTGATGATGACAGAGATTTTTGATCACTGATTCAATTTCTTCCCTCGTTATGGGTCTGTTCAGGTTTTCTATTTCTTCCCGTGTGAATTTTGGTACTGAGTGTTTGTTTAGGAATTTGTCCATTTCTTCTAAGTTGTCCAATTTGTTGGCATATAATTTTTCATAATATTCCCTGATAATGGCTTGTATTTCTGAGGGGTTGGTTGTAATAAGTCCATTCTCATTCATAATTTGGTCTATTTAGGTGCTCTCTCTTTTCTTTTTGATAAGTCTGGCTAGAGGTTTGTCAATTTTGTTTACTTTTTCAAAAAACCAACTCTTGGTTTCAAGGATCTGTTCAATTGTTTCTTTGGTCTCTATGTTGTTTATTTCTGCTCTAATTTTTACTATTTCTCTTCTTCTACTGGGTTTAGGGCGTTCTTGTTGCTCTGCCTCTAGTTCCTTTAGGTGAGCTGTTAGATTTTGGACTTGCGCTTTTTCTAATCTCTTGAAGTAGGCCTGGAGAGCAATGTACTTTCCTCTTAGGACTGCCTTTGCCGCATCCCATAGATTTTGAATTGTTGTGTTTTCATTTTCATTTGTTTCCATCTAGTTTTTAATTTCATCTCTAATTTCCTGATTGGCCCATTCATTCTTTAGATGGGTGATCTTTAACCTCCACATTTTTGGAGGTTTTCCAGACTTCTTCCTGTAATTGATTTCAAGTTTCAAAGCATTGTGATCTGACAGTGTGCATGGTATGATCTGTATTCTTTTGTATTTATTGAGGGTTGCTTTATGTCCCAGTATGTGATCTATCTTGGAGAATGTGCCATGTGCACTTGAGAAGAATAAAATTCCCTGGCCTCAGGATGTAAACTTCTAAATATATCCGTCAGGTCCATGTGGTCCAATGTATCTTTCAAGTCCATTATTTCTTTAGTGATTTTCTGTTTGGTTGACCTATCCATTGCTGTAAGCGGAGTATTAAAGTCCCCTGCTATTAGCACATTCTTATCTAGAAGCTTGTTTCTGTTTGTCATTAATCGTTTTTATTTAGATATTTATTTAGATATTTAGGTGCTCCCATATTCGGTGCGTAGACATTTATGATTGTTGGTTCTTCCTGATGGATGGACCCTGTAATTATTATGTAGTGCCCTTCTTCATCTCTTGTGATTGTCTTTAATTTAAAGTCCAGTTTGTCTGGTATAAGTATCACTACTCAGGCTTTCTTTTGATTTCCTGTAGCATGATATATATTTCTCCATCCCCTTACTTTTAATCTGAAGGTATCTTCCTGTCTAAAATGAGTTTCTTGTAGACAGCATATAGATGGATTTTGTTTTAAAATCCATTCTGCTACCCTATGTCTTTTGATTGGAGCATTCAGCCCATTTACATTCAGTGTTATTATTGAACTATGTGGGTTTAGAGTCTTTGTATCTTTTGTAGGGTTCATGTTTGTGGTGGTGTCTCTGGTATCTCTGTTCCTTGCAACCTTTCCTTCAGAGCATCCCCCTCAGGATGTCTTGTAGGGCTGGCTTAGTGGTGACACGTTCTTTCAATTTCTGTTTATTTGGAAACGTTTTTATCTCTCCTTCTATTTTGAATGACAGGCTTGCTGGATAGAGGACTCTTGGCTGCATATTTTTACTGTTCATCGCATTGAAGACCTCCTGACATTCCTTTCTGGTTTGCCAAGTTTAAGTAGATAGGTCTGTCACCACTCTGATAGGTTTCCCTTTGTATGTTAGGGCCCTTTTCTCCCTAGCTGCTTTCCAAATTCTCTCTTTGTCCTTATATTTTGCCATTTTTACGATGATATGTCGTGCAGAAGATCGATTCAAGTTACGTCTGAGGGGAGTCCTCTGAGCCTCTTGTATTTCCACATTTACTTCCTTCCATACGTCGGGGAAGTTCTCTGCTATAATTTGTTCCAGGACTCCTTCAGCTCCTTTCCCTCTCTCTTCCTCTTCTGGGATTCCTATGATATGGATATTGTTGCTTTGACTGTATCGCTGAGCTCTCGAATTCTTCTTTCCTGTTCCTGGATCAGTTTGTCTCTTTTTTTGTCAGCTTCTTGTTTTTCTATAATGGTGTCTTCTAAATCACTTATTCTCCTTTCTGCCTCTTCAATCCGTGCATTGGAGGCCTCTAATTTATTATGTATCTCATTTATCGCATTTTTAATTCTTCATGCCTATTTTTATTTTCCATTCTGTCTGTAGCCATAGTTTCTTTGATGTCCCCTATGTTTTTTTCAAGCCCAGCTATTAATTTTACCATTATTATTCTAAAATCTTGTTCAGTTATGCTGCTGATATCTGTTTTGAGCAGTTCATTAGCTGTCATTTCTTCTTGGAGTTTCTTTGGAGGAGAGCTCTTTCGTTTCGTCATTTTAGTTAGCTTTCCGGCTCTTGTTGGTTTTAAAGACCTGTTATGCTCTCTGTTTCTATGAGCACTGCTATATCCAAGAAGACTCTTTGACTTTCCAGGGCCTATCCTTTCAGGGAGTGTTTTTTGAATGGTATCCCTTGGTCTCTCTTTTTGGGACCTTAGTTATTTTATTTTCCTATTCGTAGTGATATTTGGGACTCTCCACCTTGTGTACTCTAGCTTGTTTCTTGAGGTAGCCCTGGAAAAGAAAACAGACAGACAAACACACAGGGAGCAGGAGCACACAAACGCACAGGCTAATTCAACTAACATGCAAAACGAGAGGGAAAACGAAAAAGTTAAGAGAAAAGACGGAGGAGGGAGGGCAAATAATAGGGAGTATAAAATACATAAAAGGGTCAAAAAGAGGAAAAGAAAAGGAGAAAAGAAGAAAACCGATGGACAAAGAACGGTTTAAAGCATATACCTGGATTTCCCAGCTATAGTTAAATAGCCGTGTGTATGCAGTGCTGGTTGAAGAGCACAGAGAAAGAGAGAGAAGGCAGGGTGGGATGAGGCACAATTGGAAATAGAATGAACAGGCAGAAGGGATAAGAAGCTTTTTTCAAAGAGGTAAAGGGTAGAATATGGTTGGATAGGTGAGAGAAGGATGCTGGAATTATCCAGAGAAACTATATAGTCTAATTACTCCTGAGAGAAAGAGCTGAAAATGTCGGTAGGTATAGAATTTACATTTACAGAATGGACTCGTTGTGATTGTGTAAGCAAGCTGGCGACCAGAGTTAGTCAGGTCAGTGTTCTGGGGAAAAAAGAGAGAAAAGAGAAAGAAGAAAAAAAAAAAGAGAAAAAAAAAGGGGGGGAGAAAGAAAAAGAAAAAAAAAGAAAAAACAAAAAAAGGAGAAAAAAAAGGAAAAAGAAAAAAAAGGGAGGAGGGCACCTCTCAGGCAGGGATGGGCGTGGCGTGATCCAATGCCTCAGGCGGGAGCTCTGCCTTGGCGGTTGTGGGGTGGAGAGTGACGGTGCTCCAATCCCTTCTTGAACCCCGCGTTGCACCTCGCTCTTTTGGGGGTGTCAACTCCCCGTACCAGGGGCGCAGCCGAAGTTGGTTCCACTCTTCAACCCAGGGCAGTTCCAATCTCCAAATCCCAGTCTGCGCGCCCGGCTGAAGTTGCCTTAGAGACAGCTTCCCAGGCAACCCCCTCGGGGCAATTCCAGGCCCCCTGCCGAGCTCTGGGGGCGGAGTCAGAATCGCTGCTTCCTTCTCTGGGTCCGGCTGGCGGGCATGGGCGGGGCTTGCCTGCTGGGTGCTCTGAGCCCGAGCCCGCTGGAGTGAGGAAAACTGGGTCCCTCTATGGCTCGTCGCCCGAAACACGAACTCACAGGCTAATATCCCAGTTTTTAGTTCTCTGCCTTCCCTCTGGAGTTCCAGCCAGCCAGGAGCGCGGACGCCCGGTGTCTGCGTGGCTCTTTCAGGGTCCCCAGCCGCCCGGGAGCTACAATGGCGGCAGGCGCACCACCACTCTGAAGTCCTGCCTCCAGGAACCAGCACAAAGAAGCAGTTTGTGTGCTCAGCTCCCCCCAGGACCAGTTGGCGTGAGGGGACCTGGTGTGCAGGTATTTGGCAAGTACGGTCTTTCTATGCACCGAGCAGAGGTTTTCCCCCCTCCAAGTGGAGGTTTTTCTGTTTCGGACTCTCTCCTTTTCCCCTCTCACTCCCCGTAGAGGGTAGAGGGGGATCGTCTCCCACCCTGGAGCCTCCGATCCCGGCCCGATTTTATCTTCCCCGGTTCGCACTCACATAAGAAAGCTTTCTCAGTGGATTCTGCGTCCTTTTTCTACCAGTCTCTCAGGTTTTGTAAGGTTTCCAATGGGTTCAGATCTTTTCTGTGTGATGTATGGGCGCGAGTGCAAGTACGGAGCTCCTTACTTCTCCGACATCTTGTCCCCTTCCAGTAATGACATTTTAACTGTATTTATTCTTCCTATCCATGAGCATGGAATGTTTTTCCATTTCTTTGTGTCTTCTTTAATTTCCTTCATAAATTTCCTATAGTTTTCATCATACAGATCTCTTGTATCCTTGGTTAGGATTATTCCTAGGTATTTTATGGGTTTTTGTGCAATTGGCAATGGGATCAGTTTCTTGATTTCTCTTTCTGTTGCTTCATTATTGGTGTATAAAAATGCAACCGATTTCTGTACGTTGATTTTGTACCCTGCAACTTGGCTGAATTCTTGGATCAGTTCTAGTAGGCTTCTGGTGGAGTCTGTCAGGTTTTGTATGTAGAGTATCATGACGTTTGCAAAAAGAGAACGTTTGACTTCTTCTTTGCCAATACTGATGACTTTGATTTCCTTTTCTTGTCTGATGGCTGATGCAAAAAATCCAGCACTATGTGAAACAACAGTGGTGACAGTGGACATCCCTGTCGTATTACTGATCTCAGGGGAAAAGCTCTCCTTTTTATCTTATTGAGGATGATGTTAGGTGAAGGCTTCTCATAGATGTCTTTTATGATGCTTAAGTAGGTTACTTCTATCCCGACTTTCTCGAGAGCCTTTATTAAGAAGGGATGTTGTACTTTGTCAAATGCTTTTTCTCCATCTATCCCCAGGATCATATGGTTTTTATCTTTTCTTTCATTGATGTGATGTATCACATTGATTGATTTGCGAATGTTGAACCAGCCCTGTAACCCAGGAATGAATCCCACTTGATCTTGGTGGATGATTCTTTTGATATGCTGCTGGATTCGATTTGCAAGGATCTTGTTGAGGATTTTTGCATCCGTATTCATCAAGGATATTGGCCTGTTGATCTCTTTTTACTGGATCTCTGTCTGGCTTGGGAACCAGAGTGATGCTGCCTTCATAAAATCAGTCCGGGAGATTTCTTTTGATATCTATTTTTTGGAATAGCTTGAGAAGAATTGGGATTAATTCTGTTTTAAATGTCTGGCAGAATTCCCCCAGGGAAGCTATCACGTCCAGGGCTCTTATTTCTTGGGAGAAATTTGATAACTGATTCGATTTCGTCACTCGTTTGGGGTCTATTGAGATTTTCTGTCTCTTCCCATGTGAATTTTGGTAGTGAGTGAATGTTTAGGAATTTGTCCATTTCTTCTAAGGTGTCCAACTTGTTGGCATATAATTTTTCATAGTATTCCCTGATAATTGCTTGTATTTTTGAGGGGTTGGTTGTAATAAGTCCATTTTTATTCATGAATTTGTGTATTTGGGTGCTCTCTCTTTTCTTTTCTTTTCTTTTTTTTAATGTTTTTTAAATTTATTTCTAGGAGAGAGAGAGAGAGAGAGAGAGAGAGAGACAGTGCAAGCAGGGGAGGGTCAGAGAGAGAGGGAGTCACAGACTGAAACAGGCTCCAGGCTCCGAGCTGGTAGTCAGCACAGAGCCCGACGCGGGCCTCAAACCCACGAACCGCGAGATCATGACCTAAGCGAAAGTCGGACGCTTATCCGACTAAGCCACCCAGGCGCCCCTCTCTTTACTTTTTGAAAACAGCCTAGAGGTTTGTCCCTTTTGTTTATTTTTACAAAAACCAACTCTTGCTTCCATTGGTCTATTCAATTGTTTCTTTTGTCTCTATGTTGTTTATTTCTGCTCTCATTTTTACTACTTCATTTCTTCTAGTAGCTTTAGGGCATTCTTGTTGCCCTGCCTCTTGTTAATTTAGGTGAGCTGTTAGATTTTGGACTTAGGCTTTTTCTAATTTCTTTAAATAGGCCTGGAGTGCAATGTACTTTCCTCTTAGGAGTGCCTTTGCCGCATCCCATAGATTTTGGATTGTAGTGTTTTCATTTTCATTTGTTTCTATATATTTTTAAATTTATTCTCTAATTGCCTGAGTGGCTCACTCATTCTTTAGTAGGTTGTTCTTTACCTCCATGTTTTTGGAGGTTTTTAGACTTCTTCCTGTGATTGATTTCAAGTTTCAAAGCATCATGGTCTGACAGTGTGCACGGTATGATTTCAATTCTTTCATATTTATTCAGGGCTGCTTTATGTCCCAGTATGGGATCTATCTTTGAGAATGTGCCATGTACACTTGAGTAAAAAGTGAATTCCCTGGCCTCAGGATGTAGAGTTCTAAATGACACCAGGATGTCATAACCATCTGGTCTAATGTGTCTTTCATGTCCATTATTTCTCTTGTGATTTTCTGTCTGGTTGACCTATCCATTGGTGTAAGTGAAGTATTAAAGTCCCCTGCTATTAGGAGCTTTTTATTGATAAGATTTTTTTCTGTTTGTGATTAATTGTTTTAAATATTTATTTGCTCTCATATTCAGTGTATAGACATTTATGATTGTTATTTCTTCCTGATGGATAGACTCTATAATTATTATATAATGCCCTTCTTCATCTCTTGATATTGTCTTTAATTTAAAGTCCTGTTTGTCTGATATAAGTATAGCTACTCCAGCCTTCTTTTGATTTCCAGTAGCATGATAT
>JAESUZ010003067.1:0-111864 GCA_017311185.1 Proteles cristata cristata | reverse complement strand
CGCTCAACCGACTGAGCCACCCAGGCGCCCCTCTAATTTCATTCTTTTGCATGAAAACCAGTTTTCTAATACAATTTATTGAAGATATTAGCCTTTCTCCATTGTATATTCTTGGCATTCTTGTGAAAGATCAACTGACTGTATATGCATGGGCTCATTTCTGTGCTCTTTCTGTGTTCCAATAGTTTATATGTTTGTTGATATGCCAGTAAAATACTGTTTGATTACTGAAGCTTTGTAATATGTTTTGAAATCATGAAGTGTGATGCCTCCAGCATTGTTCTTCTTGCTCAAAATTATATTCACTATTCAGTCTTTTGTGGTTCTATATAAATTTTAGGATTTTTTTTTCTGTTTCTGTCAAATATGCCATTAGGATTTATATAGAGATTACATTAACTTGGGGATTGTTTTGGGTAGTGTGGACAGGCTAGGAATATTGATTCTTGCAATTACGAGCATGGAACTTATTACCATTTATTTGTGTCTTTGAAAATTTTCATAGCAATGTTTCAGAGTACTTCTTTGAAGATAGGTCTAGTGGTAATGAAATCCCTCAATTTTTGTTTGTTTCAGAAAACATTTGATCTCTCCTTCATTTTTAACAGGCAATTTTGTTGGATATATTATTCTTGGTTTGCAGGTTTTTTTCATTCAGCATTTTGAATATATATTATCTCAGTCCTTCCTGGCCTGCGAGATTTCCAGGTATCCATTTATTGTGTTATGGGGGTTCCCTTGTATATGATAAATTGTTTTTCCATTGCTGCCTTCAAAATCCTCTTTGTCTGTGACGTTTAACAATTTAATGATAACGTGCCCCACTATAAATGCCATTAATTCATTCTATTTGGAAACTTTTGGGCTTCGTGCACATGGATGTCCATCTCCATCCCCAAATTTGGGAACTTTTCAGCCATTATTTCCTTAAATAAGCTTTCTGCCAATTTCTCTTTCTGTTCTTCTGGGACTCCCATAATATATATGCTGGTTGGCTTGATAGTGTTTATTAGTCCCATAGGCTTTCCCCACTCTTTCTCGTTCTTTTTTGTTTTGTTCCTCTGACTGTATAATTTCAAATGTCATCTTGAAGTTCACAGATTGTCTTCTGCTTGAGTCTGCTGTTGAAGTTCTGTATTGAATTTTTCAGTTTAGTCACTGTATTCCTCAGCTCCAGAATTTCTGTCTCATTGTTGTTTATGGTTGTTATGTCTTTGTTGCATTTCTCATTTTGTTCAGATATTGTTTTACATATTTCATTTAATTGTCCACCTGTGTTCTCTTGTAGGTCACTGAGCTTCAGTAAGACAATTATTTTTGCATTCTTTGTCAGGCAATTTATAGATCTCCATTTCTTTGTTATCTACGCCTACAGCTTAACTTGTTCCTCTTAGGTTGTCACGTTTCCCTGACTCTTCATGTTCCTTATAACCTTGTGCTGGTGTCTGTGCATTTGAAGAAGTAGTCACCTTTCCAATGTTTGCGAACTAGTTTAGAGAAGTAAGCCCTTCACCAATCATCACAGTGAGAGATTCTGGAGGATTTTTCAATTCTTTTCTATGGGCATGCCTGCTCCACTCCTCTCATTCCTTCCTGGGGAGGAATATTTAGGACTGTGTGCCTAGTCTTGATCCCACAGAGCTGTTCCAAGTGCTTAGAGCCACCCACTCCCTTTCCCCAAAGGAATGCCCCCAAACATGGATGCTGGGTGCAAGTTCCACTTCTCTCGCTTTCTCCTGAAGGAGTTGTTCTAGGATTTTGCATCTCTTCCTACCTCACAGAGCCATACTGAGTACTGAGAGTAACCAGACCCTTTTCTCTAGGGCAGTGCACTGAAAGGTAGGGACAATGGGTAAAAGTTCCACTACTCTCCTGCTCTCCTAAAGAGCAGTCTCAGAGTAGTGTGCCTTCTCCTAATTCTGCAGCATTGAGGCAGCTGCTGTGGTCCAAATGCGATCTGCAGGAGCATGTACATGCCACAGGTGAGGACACGTGGGGTGCCATTCACGAGCCCGCACGGGAAGCCATCTCTGGTGGTACCTGGGGCACTGACTGTGGGGGTGCATGTGGGATAGATGGCTGGTGGGGTCTGCACATGGGTGGGCTGGCTAGAAGGATCTGTCAGCAGGTTAACTGGCAGGGTCTGTGGGAAGACCAGCTAGTTGGATCTGCAAACTTGTTGTTTTAATCCACATGTCAGTAGCTCCTGTTCTTTGTTGTTAGCCGCCCCCAGACATCCAGCTACGCTGATTCCCTCTGGATACAGGGTGAGATGAGAAAGAAACTGGCCTCTCAAGCAATGTCTCAAAAGGTTGGGAATGTCAGACCCTTGCCTCACTCAGTCTTTCTCCTACAGGAGAAATCATAAGCAGAGACAATCTGTCTCCACACTAAACTATGCCAGCTTAGGAGAGGGTTGATGTGGGCAAAGTGAAATGGTTCTTACTGTTTTCAGTATGGCTGTTCTTGACTTTTCTGCTCCACTAGTGCACTGAAACCTCTCAATCATCTCTGGAACTTTCACAAAGGTGTTTCATCTGTAGATTGTTGTTAAGTCAACACTTCTGTGTGTGTGGGGAGGGCATAAGGTCTAGGACTTCCTGCACTGCTATCTTGATGTGAGGCTGTTTCGTTATCCTGTTCTTTCACCCATTATTTCATATTCCAAATACTGCTAGACATTGAGGATACTGATACAAACAAGACACAATTTATACTTTTCAGTGGAAGTCATGGATTTATAAATAGAAAATAGTAAAAATATAGTTGTATGGACTACTGGGTAGAAGAAAAACACTGTGTTAGTTACGACCCTCTGAAAAGCAGATGCCAGGAGGAGATTATATATTGAGAGATGTGTTGTAAAAATGCCTAGTAGGGAAAAGTAAAAGGAACACTAGGAGCAATGGAAGAAGAGAAAGAAGGAATGGAGGTTGAATAGGCAGAGATCTCAGAGTGCAGGGCAATTCTAAGTCTATTTCGATGAGGCCAGTGAGAAGCTGTACAAGTTGTAGGAATAAGCCTGCCCTGGTATTTGTTCAATTCTTATTAACTGAGAGAAGACCATGGGAAATGTGACCTCAGTGCAAGTGCAGTGTTGGATTTAGAATGAAGCTGCTGGGACCATCTGTCAATCGTGCAACTCGGAGCAGGAGACATGATTGGCACATTTTCATAACCACCACAGACACCTTCTTCATCTGGGGGATTCATAGGAAGAAGCGAGAGACAGGGGGTATGACAGGCTTATTATGTTTCACTCAGCCAAAACAGGAGTTCCAAGAAGGAATATGATATAGTAGTGGTGGCAAAGTTGTGTGTGTGTGTGTGTGTGTGTGTGTGTGCGCGCGTGCATTTGTGTGTGGTGGGGATGGGAGGTCAAACAGATATCTCTCCAGAAAAATTTATTAAATGTAACACTTGCAGACATTTTAGGTACTATCCATGTAATCTCCATGAGTTGTCCGATTTATAATTGAATCATTTAAGTGGCTGTATGACTTAAATCAGCATTTCTCGATATTAATTCACTGAGCTACAGTTCACTAGGATTACAATGTAGCTAGGGGATGAATCTCCCATTGTCAAATATCTTTTAGAAATACTGAGTTAAAGTAATTTTGCAAGGTGTGTGTGTGTGTGTGTGTGTGTGTGTGTGTGTGTGTGTGTGTGTTTCCTGAAGATTATTTTTTTTGGAATTTGGGATATATGCATTTACATGGTGTGTCTCCACGAAGAAGATTTAGTATGCAGTGTGTCACAAGTGTAATTGACTGAGGAAACCTATTTCTCACAGAGCAGCTCTCGTAAGGAGTGCTCTGCAGGACATTTTGAGAAATGGTGATTTAGTTGAACAATCTCATATCACTGAAACTTTTTTCACGTTTATGGAGGGAATGAGGTAGAGTCCTGGAGTATCATTTTCATAATATAGAAATTCTTTCTATACTCTGACAGATGTATTGCATAGGAGTGGTCGAGAGCATGGGTTCTAGAATAATGCAGAGCCAAAGTGTGATCCCTCTGCCTGCCCCGAACTAGCTGGGTGACTCCAGGATGCTGTGCTATGACATTCTGGGGTCTCGGGGTCTGCGATGCAAACTGGGGATATTATGCCTCCTTCCCTTGAAGAGTTGTTCAGAGGGTTAAATGAAAACTATGCAAATCAGCTCACACCTAGGAAGCACCTTATAAATGTTAGCTGTTATAATTAATAATCATTTCATCAGAATCCATTTCCCCAATGTGTAGAAACACTTTGAAGCAATAATTCATCTGTATGAGCTGTGGCTCTCTCTGAGATTCCTTCCTTCCTTCCTTTCAGATTTCTCTCAGTACATACCATAGGGTGGTAGAGGAGGGTGATAAGGCCAAGAAGAAAGATAGCAGCTCTAGACTTCGATACTTGTCTTTTTGAAGAGAGAACTCTTTTTAAGAAAAGCAAGGCTGTGCTTGGGAGGGAAGACTGAAGTTAAGTCATTCATCATGAAGGGGCTAGTAACAGGCAGACTGCAAAGGCCTAAAGCAGCACAGCAGGGGTGGTGGCAAAAACATGTGCTATGAAGCCAGAAATTTTTGAGTTCATACACTGACACTGTCGTTATTTAGTTGGATGGACTGGAGCCCATCACTTAAAGTTTCTTGGCTTCATGTTTCTCACTGTAGAATGGATACATAACAACTTGGAATGTTACAAGGGTTAAATGAGATAATGTATGTAGAGGGTCTAGTGCCACAGCGAATGCCTAGATGGTGCTCAGGCAACATGAGGCATGAAAGTCACAGATATGGGGATTTTCATAACAATTTACAAAGAATTTGAACATACATATCAGGGTTAGTTTGATCTAAATGGAAACTTGAAAAAACATTCCTTGCTGGTTTCTTATGGACTGAGAAAGACCAAAATTCAGGCAAGATGCTGAAATAGCCAAAATGAAGAAAAGAGAAATATAGAAGGTGGAATTATGGCATTGTACAAGGGGTGTATTTTTCTTTTGAAAACCATCTGTCATTAGTGTTCATCAGGAATGATACCTCTGTAACCAATGGGAAATGACATCTGGGGGCCTGGACTCCATTTCAATCACTCTCTAAAAACAAATTCAGAATTGGTCTTTTAAAACCACCATGCCCAGGCCCATCCTCAGAGCTGCTTTGATTGGTGTGGGGTGAAACCTGGGCACTAATACTTCTTACAGGCTCTCCAGGAGAGTCTAATGTGCAGGCAGAATGAGAACGAGCGCTATAGTTTGTGTAAACACCATTCGCTAAGGCTTGGCAGATAAGATGTGAAAGCTATCTGTCCTTTGGGTGTAAACATTTTGCAATTGTCTCTCATCTAGGCATAGTACTCTTACCTCTCGTATCACTCTGCTGGGTACAGCAATTCCCTGCCCGTGCCTATCATTACTCCACTGTGCATGATGGACTGTACCACTGCTATAACAAGCCTGGAAGTTTCTGCCAATCGGTTCCTCTCAATCAGAAAATCACATTTGTGAAACCACCTATGTCTGTGCTGGAAAGTGGATGTTAGCAGAGCCGGGGCTTTGAATCAGGGAGGCGTATCTGTAACTGCTGCAACCCTTTGGGACTTCCAACATGGAAGTAGTCACAACAAGCAACCAGCATAGATGGGCGAATTCATGAAACCGCCATTGGATATTTTGCCTAATTGTGGAGGAGAAATTACAAGTCAACCATTAGGGCATGGGAGAATTCGAATTTGGATATTTGATTTAATGACATCAATTCTGTTTTTACAGCAGGGCTTGACAAACTTTTTTGCAAAGGTCCAGAGAGTAAATATTTTGGATGCTGTGGGCCATAAGGCCTCTCTCAAAACTACGCATCTCTTCCATTGTCATCGGAAAGCAGCTGTAAAGCTTCACTTCTGAAAACAAGTGGCTGGCTGAACATGGTTCATGGGTCATAACTTGCTAACCCATGGTTTATAGACTGACGATACTTGACTTATTTGGGATTATTGTGATCCTAGTCATGTTCACTGATGAAATAGAGTCATTTGATGTTTGGGACGATAGCAAAAAACGGTGAAAAGACTGCCATGCAGAAGAAGCACACTTTGGTCACTGCAGGTATGAGAAATACTTGTGAACAGGCTGATGCTAAAATGTATAAGACATTACAGACTGATTAAAACCTGTGGACAGGGGGAATACTTGAGAGTATCTTCAGGGATGAAGTCACTGTAGTCATACTGGAAATTGTTGAGGAAATTAATTACTCTGATGATCAGGGAACAACCAGAAAATGGATATTTGGAAAATGACTTTTTAATCCACTTACGTTTGACACTAATTTTTAAAATTCGGATTTAAAAACTGTAGGCCAACAAAGTTCATGCTGCGGAACCAAAGGTGATGTTCTGAAAATTACAAACACAACTTGCATACTCAATTCATTCTGATGAGGAAGAATCGGAACATTATGAAAAGATCAGCCCAAAAGCACTTCGATCTTAATATTCCGAAGGTTGGGGGTACTAAGGAAGGTCAGACGATGATAAATGAGCAGAAGACTTCAGCCATTCAAGGTCTTCGACATGACAGGTTCGTAAGATTTCAGCCAGGTCTTGTAAAACTAGTTATAAAAAGTATTTATTTTGAAATTTTCCAAATGGCCAATGTGTGTAAAGAGAAAATAAAGAGAAAAGTGGAAGCTAGGAGTAGTTGTCCACTTACATGCCTGAGGTATATGTGCACAGAACTGAGGATGGATTACATAAAACAGAACTACAGCATTCTCTATCTGCTGCAGAACATCCCACAAACATGGCCCTGCTGAGCTCCATACTCCCAATGCTTGCCCAACAGATATCATCAAATCAAATTCAAACCTGTGCCAGGAAAATAAGGTTCAATACATGTGTGCTTTGTTATTGAGAGGAGGAATAGTCCGTACATCTTGCCAGTACACCGGACCTCCTGTTAAAAATTCCCTAAAGGGTTTCTCAGCCTGCTTTGGTGAACTCAACTATTCTGAGGGAAATCACAATCCTATCTGCTAAAAGGACTCCCAATGAAGTGACGCTTAACCAGGAAGGAGAGGAAATATGGGCCCCAAATGGGATGAAGTGATAAATTCTGTGGGAGGCACCACAGGTTGATGCAACTCATGTACAGGTAACTCTAATAGGTCCTCCTGTCCTCATTTCCCATTTCAATCACCTGTAGTCTGTCTCCTAGGGAATCTTGGTGTTCTCTGATGAACTTGATGAGAGTATGCTACCAAATCCTTATGGATAAAGATGAAAAGATAAAGCATTGCCATCTGTCCCCCAAGAGTCTCACACTTTGAAAAGTACATGCCAAAGAGACTTATAGTACATTCATAAATTACAGTGGCTGAGGAAGGGATCAGTGATAGGAATTATTGGGAAATTATAGTTTATTTAGGATGAGAGAACTCTGCATAACATGATATTAAAACAGAGCTCTAGGCAGAGAGCCAAGGTTGACAAATACTGAATTGAAACCTAGGTCCCACACTTAGATGCAAAGCCAGTGTGAATAAGAGGTCATACAACTCTCAGACTCCTCCCATCCATTAGAGACTGTATAAAGGGGTCATGAGTTAGAGGTTGAGAGGTTTCAAGAAAAGGATTGTTGGAGAATGACAGGTGTATGCAATGAGTCCCATTAACTATGGGGTGGGAATGAGGGGGCTGCCCCTCACCTAAAGCCTAGGGGGTAGAATTTCAATGGCATAACTTAGAGCTTAAGACATGTTCCTGACACTGGGGTGGGAATTCAGTGGGCTCAAAAAGAGCACGGAAAGACAGATGGGAGCAAAGTGTAACAAGAGTCCGAAGAAAACTGGAAATGGAGGTCTCCGGTGTGAGGGTGGGGTGTCAATGGAGAGCCCAAGAAGAACCACAACATACAGGGAAAGGGTCCGCCTTGGCGCCTTGGCGACCTCACGTGTATCTGCACTGGCCGCACAGGCAAGATGGTGGACTGCACCCGATCCGGGTCTTGCCTCGTGGCGCTGCAGGAACACAACAGGATGGAAAATCTGGGAAATGCTGCCCCGAGACTGTCTCCCATTTGGCTCCTTATCATCTCTGGGAGGTTGTCATGCAGCAGTTTCTCATCACTGTCCACATCTAGATGAGGTAGGGGCTTTCTGCCCTGCTCTGCCTCAGAAGCAGCTGTAGAATATAAGCTGTTCATGAACAGCCTACAGTGGCTCCTCCACAACGCGGTATCCCCCACACACTGCAGTCATCTACCCCCTTTGTTTCAATGATACCATTTTCACTGTGTGGGAAAGGGACAAGGTAGAGCCCACATCTTTGAGTAGTCTTCTTTTCTTTAGTTACGTAACAAATAACAATGTTCATCAGTAATGTTATCAACTCTCTGAATGTGAAATTATATCGTCGCGTCTTGACCAGTTGAATTAGTCAATCCTTGGTCTTGACTTTTTCTGTTGCATACGTTTGGCCCAGGGTAAGAGAGAAAGAATTAGCTTTAAATACTATTCAGGCCCAGAGACTACATCAGTAGTTATGCATTATGGTACCAGTCAAATAAGCACATGCCTCTACCGCAGTTTCAATGGCTTCATCTTTATTCCAAGCCCTACTTACCAAGCAGAGAAAGAGATGTAGAAATGCAAAGCAAGCAAACAAAAAAGAAAACAGCCACATCCTACTTCCTGACTGAGGTCTAAGCTGGAACAGGAGAGAGAGATTCTACCTTGAAATCCCCTGGAAGCATGGGACTGGACACACACATAGTATCTGAAAATAACCGTGAATCTGCGGGCAGAGCAGACACTCAGCAGAGGCAGTGAACAACCATCCCAGCAAAGCCAATTTAAAGGGAAAAGTAGCAAACAAAATAAGTTCTTATCTATTGGCTTCCCGTCTGTCCTAGTAGTGCAATGTGTTGCTCCTCTTTTTGCCAAAAAGCTAGAGAAGTAATAACAATGGCTCAAAGTAATAAACTACCTGAGAGAGGCAGAGCTGGCATTGACTGTGGAGAACTGTCAAGTCTCTGGAACACATTAAACTCAATAATCACTGAGTATCAATTAGATGCAGTCACTCCCCTACTTGACAGTGACAGGCTGGGGAAGAGACAATAAGCAAGTGAAGAGATATACAAGATGAATCTAGAGAGCAGAAAGTGTTATGGACAAAATAAAACTGGGTGGTGGGATAGAGAGACACCTGGGTGGGGCATAACTGATATTGGGTGATCAGAGAAAACCCCTCTGGTGAGAACAGATTTCAGCTCAGACCTGAATACCAGAGTGAGCCGTAAATGCAAAAAGCCTGGGCAGAGGGAATAAACAGAAAGGGTAAGGGGGCTCAGAGATGTAGAAAGAGCGCAGTTAGAGGAGATGGATGAATGAAGGGTGGAAGTTAATTTATTTATTCAATAAATATTTATTATTGAGCACTGACTCTATGCCAAACAATATCACATACCATGGGTATAGCACCAAAGAAAACCAAGATCTAAATCTTACTTTTATTCAGTGTCTGGGGAGGGCAACAATCAGGAAACAAACACATCTAGTATACTGATCAGGTGTGAAGAAGTGTTGTGTAAAATAACTTTTTAAATGGGTGAATTAGAGAGTGATTGGTTGGTTTTTATAATGTAGATGCAGAAATACTCTGATCTATGGTGACCATTAAGCAGAGACCTGAATGAAGTGAGAAAACAAATCATATTTGTCCAAGGTAAGAACTTTCTAGATACACAGAATGAGTACAAAGGCCCTGAGGAAGGTATGTGGTTGGCACATTCAAGGAATAGCAAGGAGGCCTAGTGGTTGGACCAGATTAAGGCAGAGGAAGAGAGAACAAAGGAGATAAGAAAGGCAACCAGAAACCTAATGCAGTGTCTTGTAGAATATGGTACAATTATTGGCCCTACTCGAATAAGATGGGAATTCACTGAACAGTTTTGTTTAGAGGATATGATTTGGTTCATATTTAAAATTTTTTTAATGTTTATTTATTTTTGAGAGAGAAGCAGAGTGCAAGCAAGGGTGGGGCAGAGAGAGAGGGAGACAGAGACTCTGAAGCAGGCTCCAGGCTCTGAGCTGTCAGCACAGAGCCTGAGGCGGGGCTCGAACTCATGGACCTCGAGATCATGACCTGAGCCGAACTCGGAAGCTTAACCAACTGGACCACCCAGGCACCCCAATTTGATTCATATTGTAAAAGAATCACTCTGGATGGTGTTTGGAGAACAGCCTGAATTGGGGAAGAATAAAATGAGGGAAATCAGAGAACCAGTGCATTCATTCAGGTGGTGGAGGCTTGGGCTGTGGGATAGTGAAGGAGGTCAGAAATAGGTTCTGAATATATTTCAAGGAAAATACTAACAAGATTTGCTGATGGATTGGATGTGAGAGTGAGAGAATGAGATGGACCAAAACTAATGCAATGTTTCTTTTTGCCTGAGGAATTGGCAGAATGGATGTAACCATCTGAGGAGTTACTGTCAGTAGAGAAGTGGTTTCCAAAGGCCAAGGACACTCATGGTTAGAAGTGAAGTCAATAAAGAAAATCATGAAAGGAATCTGAAAAGCAGTAGCCAAGGAGATAAAAGTAGAACCAATACAATGGTGTCCTGGAAAACAATGAAGAAAGTGTTTCAAGGGATGGGTGATCAACTGTATCAGATGCTACTGAGAGGGTGAATGAGAAAGGGACTGAAGATTGAATCGTGCATTTGACTGTGAAAAGGGATAGAGAAGTAGGTGTAGCTTGAGGAGCAAATGACATTGAGGGAGATTTTAATTTTTGTTTGAAGAGGGGATCCATTCCAACATGTTGGCATAATAGGACTGGTACCACAGGTGACTGGTGCAACAGGTGAGTAATTGAGAATACAGGAGAAAGACCTGCTGCAGTGAAGTCCGTGTGCAAGCAAGGAGCATTGGATTCTGTTGTACCACTAGAGGGGTGTGATTTAGATCTCAGCATATAAAGTTAATTGTGTCAAAAGGGAGGGTAGAGTATGTGGATGTGGACGCAGGGAGTTTGACAGGTTTGATGGTAAGACCACGTAGGATTTGTCTTTTGATTGCTCCTATTTTCTTAGTGAACTGGGGATCAAGGTCATCAGATGAGAATGCAATGGATTAAGAATGGAGAAGGTGCTTGAGTGCTGAGAACAAACTGAGGGCTGATGTGGGTGGGGGAGAGGGGAAAGGGGGTGATGGGCATGGGGGAGGGCACTTGTGGGGATGAGCACTGGGTGTTATATGGAAACCAACTTGACAATAAACTATTTAAGAAAAGAAGAACTTATTAACACTACTAACAAGTGTACAAAAAAAAAGAATGGAGAAGGTGCAAATATTCTCTCCCATTCCATGAGTTGCCTTTTCATTTTGTTCGCTGTTTCTTTTGATGTGCATAAGCTTTTTAGTTTGATGTAGTCCCACTTGTTAATTTTTGCTTTTGCTGCTCGTGCTTTTGGTGTCATATCCAAAAAATTCATTGCCAAGGCTAATGCCAAGGAGCTGTCTAAGTGTTATTTGGTATCAGGTCTTCTGTTTAAGTCCTTAATCCACTTTAAGTTAATTTTTGTGAGTGGTGTAAGATCTTAAATGTTCTCACCACAAAAAAGAAACAGTGAATTAGTATAGTCAGTGTGGAAAACAGTATGGGGGTTCCTCAAAAAAAAAAAAAATAAAATAGAAATACAATATTTCCACTAGTGGGTATTTACCCAAAGAAAATGAAAACACTAATTGAAAAGATATGTGCACTCCTATGTTTATTGTAGCATTACTCACGACAGCCAAGGTATAAAAGCAACCCAAGGGTCCACTGATAGATGAATGGATAAGGAATATGTGGTGTATACACAACAGAATATTACTTAACCATAAAAAGATGAGATTGTGCCATTTGCAACAACATGGATGGACCAAGAGGGTATTATGCTGGGGCAATAAATCAAACTGAGGAAGACAAATATCATATAATTTCACAAATGTAGAGTCTAAAAAAAAAATGAAAAAACAAACAGAAAGCAGAATCACATCTATGAAATACAGAGAACAAACTGATGGTTTCCAGAAGGGAGGGAGTGCGGGGATGGGCAAAAAAGGTGAAGGGGAGATGGAGATAAGGCATCATTATGTTATACTTCTGAAACTAATGTAACGTTGTGGACCAACTATACTCAAATTAAAAAAAAATTAGAAGTGGTAATTATATGACATGATGGAGATGTTAGCTAACACTACCAGTGGTAATCATTTTGCATTATGTAGGTGTTTCAAATCAAAACATGGTATACCTTCAGCCCACATACTGTTAGATGGCGGGGAACTGTGTCAGGAAAGAATAGGTGCTCAGAAAAATACTTGTTGAATGAACAGATGAGAAAAAAAGAATGGATAAGGTACAAAATAATAACTGAGGAAGGGAAGTGTAAGCATAAAAGGACCAGAAAAAAGGCAGTAGGATTTTTAGGCAGAGGGAAGGCCCACTTGGGGGTCCTGGCTGGGAGATCAATCTGTGCAGTTGTGGTTTCTCTTCAGTTACATTTAGCTGCTTGTGGGAAGGTGGGAAAACGAATTTAGTGATGATTGCCAGGAGTGATCACAAGTCTTGGAATGAATTCTACTACTATCAAAAAGCAACATTTTGTCAATTATAAGTAATGAAAAACTCTTGGTGTTGCTGACATGAGAGGAGATATTTGAAAAACGACTTGAGGATTGTTTTAAAAAGAAAAAAATAACCTTAATGACCCAACTCAGAGCTAAAAAGTCAGAAATAATATGGAGAAGGTAGTCCAATGCCCATTCAGAACCCAGACCTCACTGCTGGGGATTAATGAAGCAAAGCCTGTAAAGGACTTGATGGTAATTCTGACTTTTGCCCTAATAATTGCTGATCTTGAAATTCTGTCACTTTCTGTTTTGACACCATTTTCAGGATATAGAAACTATTCTATAAGAAGTTTCAGGCAAGAAGCAGCTTATAGCTTTTAGCATCTCAAGACTGTCAAGTTGAAAGGTCCGAAACTAGAGTTCACAGATGTTCTGGGTATCTTTCCAGGTGGGGACTGCACACTACTCCCTTTCCTGTGCACTGACCAGTGCCAATCTTTAAGGATTTGGGGCAATAGTAGGTAACAGACCCTATAGAATTCACTTCAAAGCTGATCTCAGCAACAAAAAGGCTGACTGTTCCCTCATCCATACTGACAGGCAACTGGAGCAATCGTCATTGAGGAAATGTGGGGCATGCGGAACTCCCATGGGGAGGGCCACTGTCTTAGAGAAGGTCCCGAGGAAGCTTGGGTTACCTCCTAAGGTGGTATCTGTAGTGGATGACAATTATGTAGCTTTGGACAAATTGTTACTAAAACCACCTCAGAGTTTCAAGACTACAAGGCACAGACCCCGAATTAGGGGAGAGAGTGAAGATAAAAAGCCAACAAGGCCTTTGGGTCGTAAGGATCAGAGCTGTCATAGATTAGAATTAATAGTGCTGAAATGCCCAGTCTCAAAGCATGGAAATAGCTAGATTTGCTCCAAGGACTCTGCTCCTTGGTTTTGAATAAATTGTATGAAATGTGGGCAATTTAGGCACATTTAAAGACCTTAGAATTGATACGGGTCCTGATGATACCTGAAGGTCTCAAATCCATCTAGAAAACATATTGCTCCTGCAGAAAACACACTGTTGCTGCACAAAACAGCTTACCTGAAAAAAAATCAAAAGAACTAGGCTTCAGAGTTTCTGTGAACTTGGAACCAGAAAATCAGAATGTTTGGAAGAGCATAACTTCTCAGGAATCAGAGGACATATACAGTGGCATAGGTGAGAGATAGATGTCTTCTACTTTAAAAGTTTCTGAAATAAATCTACCCAAATGTATAAAAAGATTTTGAGAAGTGGCTACTTACTATATGAAATGGTCCAGTGAGCTGTTATTCAAAAGCTTACATCTGACCCC
Organism: Proteles cristata cristata; assembly: GCA_017311185.1. Classification (NCBI taxonomy): domain Eukaryota; kingdom Metazoa; phylum Chordata; class Mammalia; order Carnivora; family Hyaenidae; genus Proteles; species Proteles cristata. Next base: position 97,891 of record JAESUZ010003067.1, on the reverse strand, counting down.
TAGGAATTCTAAATAAAGCTGCAGTCTGACAGAGTCAAGTGAACTTTATTAAGCATATTGTAGACACGGTTGCCTAAGCAATGCGGAAACCATTGTACCATTTCTGCTGAATGCTAATAATGCACCTTAGGTGATGCAGCCTGAGGGATTTGTCCTTGGTGGGTTTTTCAAATCTTCAATGGACTCCCCAATGCCAACTGGTCTCTCTTTGAAGCAAGTGACAGGGAATGGGCTAGGGATGTCTTAGAACTCAGAATGCAATGATACTTGCTAAAAACAAAACAAAACAAAACAAACAAACAAACAAAAAACCCCAACCAAAACCCTCACAAACCCCAAGCCCTCAAACAAACAAAACACAAGATGCAGAGGGAGAGACTCACACAGAATTCTGTTCATTCATTCATGCTTCCAGCAGGCATGGTTTTAGGAATCAATGATTGCCGACTGCTAAGCTAGCAGCTGATGAAAAAGCCATCACCCTTTTCTTCAACAAGAAAGAAGGCAGATCTCCAAAATTACTTCTCAGCTCCCATTATTTACCTTTGCTTTTCTTTTTATTACCAACAAATGCTGAAAACCAATAAGCTTTTTCTAGCACTATGTGATGCAATGGTCAGCAGTTAAATAGATAGATTTTTTTTTTCTGCCTAACACTGTAATTTTTTTCCTAATCATCATAGCACTCAGATCAATGGAAGGAAAGCAACAGTCAGTAATGGCTCAGTGCTGCTCTCAATACTCCAACAAAGGCATGGCTAAAGAAAATATCAAAATAATGGAGTCTTGTGTTCATCGCACTTACAGCTTTAATGGCCTATCTTAAAATTAAGGCTTGGATAGAACAGTCTTAGCACTTAAACGTTGAAGAGTAGACTAATCAGACCCACATTCTATTTCCTAAGTTCAATAGAAAACAAGAGTAAATTGTATACCAAAAAGCATTTCACCTCAAGAAATGGAGGAAATGTTGATTGACTTCTTATCTCGGACATCCAGTCAGTTTAAATTTTATGTCAAACTACAAATTGTCATTGATGCCTATCATCAACATAGAGCTTTTCTACCCAAAAGCCACTTTCCCTGGTGTGAATCCATCTCTTGCCTCTCAGCAAAACTTCAAATGTGTTTTCAAATGTGCACTATTCAAGGCCTCTCAATGAACACCAAGAAAACCCCAAAAGAATTTCATTTCTAAGTGTAGCTAATGTAGGGATGAATCAGATTTCCAAGTGAATCTCTGAAACATTCACATGAAAAGTGACCAGTCTGCAGAATGAGACCATAGACCGGTACGTAGTGAAAAGCGCAGTGCTGTACCTGCAAAATGGGGCGGGGGCTAAAATTATTAGCTACATCAGTGAGTCGATCCAGCTATAATTTTCTTATCCTGAGAGGGGAGGGGAGGGGAGGGGAGGGAAGGAAAGGAAAAGGAAAAAGGAAAAAGGGAAAGAAAGAAAAAAGAAAGGGAAGGTAAGAGAGGGAAAGGAAAGAGAAAAGAGAAAAGGGAAAGGAAAGGAAAAGAAGGGAAAGGAAAGGAAAGGAAAGGAAAGGAAAGGAAAGGAAAGGAAAGGAAAGGAAAGGAGAAAGAAAGGGGGAAAGGAAAGGGGAAAAGAAAGGGGAAAGGAAAGGAAAGGGGAAAGGAAAGGAGAGGAAAGAAAGAGAAAAAAATGAATGAACCTTCTTGGAATCTATTGCAGTCTCATCTAATCTACATTGAATATTTCAATAAATGTGTTTAGAAATGGCTTAGAGGCTTTAGAGGAGAGTGCTTTGCACTAGGAATCAGGTCTGGGTTCTAATCTTTGCTAAGTTTGGAAAGCCGCATACCCATCTATTTCTTTCTACGTTGTTCTTTTAAACTAGCTCACTTCAAGCAGCATTCACCATAGACCAAGAGATGTGATCCATGGTCTATGAAAAAACAGCCCCTCCTTACTCCCACCTGCTCCCACCCTGCTCCCATTCTGATCTTGAACCACTTAGGTCTGGAAACAAGGTATGACTTATCTTAAATAATACTGATTCCTCTAAATTTGCTGTTTGTAACTGGGTCGCTTTGTGTATTGTGAACTTTCCTCAAGGACCTTTCTTAGACTATCCTTACTATTTGTTTTTGAAGTGAACAACCTGGGAGAGAATCTCATGACCAAATGAAACCTCGAAGGCCAAAAGGCTAGCTTGAGTTTGTACCTGCCTAATCCCCTGGGTTGGGTGGGGGACACAAAGGAACTCCATTGTCTCTCTGTAAAATAAGGGGATGGTCCAGATAAGTGCTGTGGTGGCTTCCTACCCTTCTGCTACAGATAAATCATTTTTAAGTTATATGACTAACTAAACAGTAGTATCACAGGAACATGTAATCTTTCTCAATTGTTCATATTTTAATTCCACATATTTTGCTTATGAATAACACTTAGTGGAAAATATAGGATTTATTCATTATGCTCAAGAAAGTAAAACCTTTTGCTTACCCAATTAGGTGGGGTGAAATAAAATCCAGTAACATATATGTCATGGAAACTACTTACTTATTAATACTCAGAAAGACATATTTAGGGGAAGGATTTTATACCCCTTCTTCCCAGCCGAGCAAACTGCCTTGGGGAGAGAAGCACCGCACTTATACTTTCCATTTGTTCCTTTTCCTCCACCCCTTTTATAGCTTCTCCCGTGGAGATAATGTGATTTTTATCGGTCAGTTTGATTCCTCTATTATGATAGCTTTTACTATTGGACACACTTACTCGGTCTTTAAGGTTTGGTCTCAACTGGTTTTCCTCTTTCACTTGCTACCATATTCTATATGAAGACGTTTTCAATTCCTTTTTTTCTTTTTCTTTTTTAAAAACATTTTATTTATTTTTGAGAGAGAGATACAGTGTGAGCAGGGGAGGACCAGAGAGAGAGGGAGACACAGAATCTGGAACAGGCTCCAGGCTCTGAGCTAGCTGTCAACAGAGCCCGATGTGGTGCTTGAACGCACCAACCGTGAGATCATGGCCTGAGCCAAAGTCGGACACTTAACCGACTGAGCCCGCCCAGGTGCCCCAAACATTTTCAATTTCAACAAGAGAAGATCCTTAAAGGCTGCTAAGACCTGAAGGAAACTACGTTGGTGGCTTGGGTCACTGAGTAGGTATTGATTAAGCCCCTATGAGAAGCTATGAAGTTATAGAAGCACAGGTGTGGAAACATGTAAATGTAAGTAGGACCCCAGCATTGAAAAGATTAGGTTTGAGACCAAACCTGAGTTGTCTTCAATAGCTAGTGTGTTTCCTTCCCCAACTAGTGAAGAATCATCTTCCCAGCATTCCAACATCAGTAGACTAAGTCAAGTTCATGTGCTAATGTGTTATCCTTTGTGGGAAAAGTAGCTTGGATGAGAGGGCCTCTTAGCCTGGTCAGATAGCTACATGTTGGTTCCTTAAGGCTAAATATTCAAGTCATAAAGTGGCCCAATGCATTAGCAATATTACTTCATAACATCTAAGTTTCTTTCCTCAAATTCTCTTTGCAATAAGTGTTGTAGCAGTGGCTTCACTCACTTAATACTCACCTAACCCAAACCAACTGCCTACTTTGAATTCCCAGCACATGGTACCAACTCCTGTTGGTTCCAGTATCTACATCATTGCCTTGATTCCTTCCTGCCCTTTGTGATGTAGCTGAGTAGAGATAGAAACCAAACAGAAATGAAACGTGAGTGTCTACCCACAAAAGTGGTGCTAGGCACATTTTCTTTTCACTTATACAGCAACATCAATCCTTCTCTACTGTTTCCCCTGGGAAAATTTCATGCCAAGGACAGATAGCGTCATTGCTGTGACAATGCCCATTGCATTTGTGTAGCACTTTACTATTACAAAAATATTTCATATCTATATTTTATTTAATCTTGTAGGTACATGGATAAGTTCAGTCTCCTAGGTAACTTATTCTGCTCTACTTAAGACAATAACAAATGCATATTTCAATATAACGTTCATTATTACTAATGTCCTGAATAAAGATAATTGGAATTGGTGTGGCCCAAGAGGGTTCGCCCAAGCCAATTTCTATTCAATTTAGTCAGTATTTATTCTCCCAATTCTCCACCAGTAGGCCAATAGAAGTTACAGGCAAGCCAAGCTCAGTACAATACGAGGGCAGACGTTCAGAGCAATATCACTGGTCAAAAGTGGTATAGTCTGCCTCAGGAAGCAGTGAGTTCCTTGTCACTAGAGGCATTCAACTCATGGCTGGTTGATCACTTGTAGAGAAACGGGAGAGGATATTCTTGCATTATATATTGACGTGGTTTAGATGACTCCTTTAGACTTTAAATCTTTAAGTCCATGAAACCAGTTTTTCTACTTATTTAGCCTGTGGCCTATTATTTATCACCTATGTGAATGGATTCTATCTAAAGGCCCACCATTTTATTTTATTTTATTTTATTTTATTTTTTAAGTTTTTAAAAAATTTTAATTCCAGTATATATAGTTAACACAGTGACAGCTTCAGATGTACCATATAGTAACTCAACAATCATGTGCATTATTCAGTTTTCATCATGATAAATGTACTCTTTAATCCCAATCACCTATTTCACCCATCCCCACACCCAAAAAGCCCACCATTTTATTTATTTGTGTATTTTTTAGTGTTTTTAATTTATTTCTGAGAGAGAGAGAAAGAGTGTGAGCAGGGGAGGGTCAGAGAGAGAGGGAGACACAGAATCTGAAGCAGGCTCCAGGCTCTGAGGTAGCTGTCAGCACAGAGCCTGACGCGGGGCTCGAACCCATGAACCATGAGATCATGACCTGAGCCGAAGTCGGACGCTTAACTGACTGAGCCACCCAGGTGCCCCAAAAGCCCACCATTTTAGAATTCAATCCAATCCTTTCTAATCCATGCCCACCATTGTCTAGAATTTGGTTTCTAGACTAAACTGTCGGTTATCTGATCTTGTAAACATACATCCATTCAAGAACTACTTCCTGCATCTCGTATTTCAGCTTTGACAAATGTCATGTATCTGTGTATGGTTTCTGAATACACATGTTTCCTCTCATCTCAAAAACAAAGAGAAAGAAAGCTGTGTTAGTCCAGGCAAGACAAGCTTTACAAAAATGGCAATTTAACATTCTCACATTATTTACATAAAAAAATCTGTCTTTTCTATGCAGAAATGACTCCCAGCCCGTTTTGCCCACCAATTTCCACAATTGTCCACAGTGAGGACGAGGTAGTACCTGTCTGCCGGCTCAGCACCACAGCAAGCCCTGGGGTTAAGTTAACCTATTTTCTAGGAGAGAAGATATTTTAAGGGATGCTATGCAAGAGCTCTAAATTCAGATTTAAGTGAACATTTACGGTCAATTCACACCAGCTAGACCTTTTCAACAACCCCCCATTCTTCACACTCAGCCCCACCATTCTTCACACTCAAGGGAATACCCCCATAGCACGTTGCCGCTAGACTTGCCCTCAATCCTGCATCCAGCCCTTCTGACTACAATAACAGCAGTGTGGCTCAAAATCTTTCGTGCCTACCTGCTCCGTGATGAAATCATGCATCCTTATTATGCTCAACATGGAGACTACCTGCTTTATCACTGCTGCCCCCTCTATAATATCTTTCCAATTTTCTATTGAAGGAGGCACAGAGGGCAAACCAGAAAGTCCACGAGATAAATCAGCAGTATGCAAACTTTGGTGTTCATTAAAATCGCCTGGAGTGCTTGTTAAAACACACACGGTGGGGACCTCCCTCAAGGGTTTCTGATTCAGGAGGTCTGGAGGGGGGCCCAGTAATTTACATGACTAACAAGTTCTCAAGTGATGATGATGATGATGATGATGCTGGTCTGGGGATCACACTTGAAGATTCACCAGCATAAGGAGAAATCTTGCCTGTCTTCCTCACTGCACACACCTCCAATCTCTGAGTGAATTCCTTGAAGCCCTTCACACATCTTCTCCAACAGCGTGAAACTCCAGAAGGCCACTGATGCAGGCTTTCCAGCATTTTGCATCTTTTTCTCTTTTATGCTTATATCAGCATAAAACACTGGAAGTTACAGAACCTGTTCAGCTGTTTCTTAATAAGCTCTGCAAAGTGTGTGTATTACTTTCCCGGGGCTGCTGTAACAACATATCACCAACTTGGTGGCTTAAACAATAGAAATACATGGTCTTAGAGTCCTAGAGGCCAGAACTCCGAAATGAAGTTGTCCATAGAGTCTTGCTCTCTCTGAAACCTCTAGAGGAATGTTTCTCCCCCTCATCTAGTCTTTGGTGGTTTGCCAGCAAACTTTTGCATTTTTTGTCTTGCAGTTGCCTTCATCATCATGATGTTCTCCTTGTGTGTCTCTGTGTCTTCACACGGCCATCTTCATTTTATTCTTTCCAGAGTGCTTGAGGTATAATTAACAAATGAAAATTATATATATTTAAAGTATACAATGTGATGACTTGACACACCTATACATTGTAAAATGATTAACACTATCAAGCTAATTAACACATTTATGACCTCGCATAGTTACCATTTCTTTTGGTGGTGAGAATATTTAAGATCTAGTCTCTTAGTAAATCTCAAGTATACAATACAATATTAACTATAGTCACTGTGCCTCATATTAGATCCTCAGGGCTTATTAATCTTGCAACTGAAAGTTTATCCACTGTGACCAATATCACACCATTTCCCTCCCTCCGCCTCCCCCCCCCGCCCCCCGTTCCTGGCAACCACCATTCTACTCTGGTTCTGACTTGAACTTTTTTAGATTCCACATATAAGTGAGATCAAAAAGTATTTGTCTTTCTGTGTCTAGAATATTTCACCCAGCACAATATCTCCCCCAGGTTCATCCAAGTGGTGACAAATAGCAGGATTTCTTTTTTTGTTATGACTGGATAATATTCCATTATATGTATATAATTCATTTCCTTTACTTCTTCATTCATCACATATGTTTATTTAGGATGTTTCCATATTTTGATTATTGTAAATAATGCTGCATGAACATGGGAGTGCAGATATCTTTTTGATACACTGATTTCATTTCTTTTAGATATATACTCAGACGTAGGATTGCTGAATTATACATTTCTATTTTTAATTTTTTTAGGAACCTTCATACTCTTTTCCATAATGGCTGTACCCATTTATATCTTCTTATATAATGTGCAAGGGTCCCCTTTTCTTAATACCTGGCCAACACTTGTTATTTCTTGTCTTTTCAAGAATACCAATCCTAATTAAGTGTGAAATAATATCTCATTGTGTTTCTTATTTGCATTTCCCTAATCATTACTGATGCTGAGGACATTTTTATATTATTGTTGGCCATGTAGGTGTTTTCTTTGGAGAAATGTTTATTTAGGTCCTTGGCCCATTTTTAAATCAAATTATCTGATTTTTTTTTTTTTGCTATTGGGTTGTATGTGTTCCATATATATGTTAGATATTAATCCTTTTCAAAAATAAAAAATATGGTTTTCTGGGGCACCCATCTGGCTGGCTTATTGGAAGAACATGTGATTCTTGATCTCAGGAGTCAGGAGGTTGAGCCCCACATTGGGTGTAGAGATTACTAAAAAAGTAAACTTAAAAAAATATATGGTTTTCTCATTCTGTAGGTTGCCTTTTCATTCTGTTGATGGTTCCCTTTGCTGTGCAGAAGTTTTTTAGTTTGATATAGTCCCACTTGTCTGTTTTTGCTTTTCTTGCCTTTGCTTTTGGTGTCAAGTTAAAAAAACAAACTGCTGCCAAGGACAAAGTTTTCCCATTTTCCTCTAAGAATTTCACAGTTTTAGGTCTTAACACTTAAGTCTTTATTTCATTTGAAATAAATTTTGTATTTGGTATATAATATGGGTCCAATTTTATTCTTATACATGTGGATATCCAGTTTTCCCAGCACCAGATACTGAAGAGACCATTGTATATTCTTGGCATCCTTGTCAAAGGGGTTGACCATATATACATGGGTTTATTTGTGGGTTCTCTGTTCTGTTCCATTTGTCTATGTATCTGTTTTTATGGCAATATCATACTGTTTTGATTATCAGAGCTTTGTAATATAATTTGAATTCAGGAAGTGTGATGTCTCCAGCTTTGTTCTTCTTTATCAAGATTTCTTTGGCTATTCAGGGTCTTTTCTTAAATGTTTGGGGTTATTTATTCTATATCTATAATATCACCCATCAATTCTCATCCTGTGCAAGGCTTCTCCCAGACCCTGGTTGATAGGGGCTGGAGGCAAGATATAGGGCTATTTCAAGATCTGTAGTTGGACTGGGGTTGGTGGGCCTGACCTTGGGGACAAGCATGTGTGTGTCTACCTGCAAATCCTTGGGTGGGTAAGACTGCTTCAGACCATGGCTAAGGAGACGGAACAGAGTTTCAGAGCCATTTTAGGTCCACAGCTGGGATCAAGCTTGGCAGGCTGGATATCTGCAGCACAGATGGACCTGGCTCCTCCCAGGTCCCTTGGGAAATGTTGCTGGTGGCAGGACCAAGGCCAAGGGCCTATAGCTGAGTCCACAAGGGGACAGGGCTTTTTCAGGGTTTGTAGGCAAAACCGTGGTCAATGAGCCTACTACCTGGGCATGGGCCTGCCTTCTCAAAACAGCCCTCCTTGAACTTGGGTTTCACCAGAGTTCTGAAACTGCCTACTTGCATCCCAGCATCCCACTAATGGATGTTTATCTGTGGATAACTGTCAAATTATCATTGCTCTGGGAGAATATGAGAGGGGGACCTTCTTATTCTGCCATCTTACCGATGTCCTCTTCGTGGCCATCTTCTTATAAGGATGCCACTCATAATGAATTAGTGGTCCACCCTACTCCAACATGACCACATCGCAATTAATTTAATCTGTAACAACCCTATGCCAAATATCACATTCTGAGCTTCTGTGGGTAAGGACTTCAACATATCATTTTGTGGGTGACACAATTCATAACAGAAAATGCTACAGAAGGTGTTATTAAATGAACAAGGTATTTCAGAATTAAGGAGATATGCCAGAAGTCAAGTCAGCCACTGGTCGGGTGTATCCATGATTAGAACTCAGTTATGGATGAAACATTTACTTCAGAGGTTTTACTGAAATAGGAAAAAGAGAAATTAAAAAGGAAAATGGAATAAAGAAAGTGATTTGCCCAAGTATCAAATGTATTTTTCAGTATTTTAAATAGGCAGGCATCTAGATTTTAAGTCTTTTAGTAGTTCTGAGAAGCAGCTGACATGACAAATAAGACATTCACAGATTTTAAAAGAGCTTTTGTTCATTTTTTGGAAATATATTAATAATGCAAGATATGAATATTTTTTCAAAAAACTACAAAATACACGCAAGTGTAAAGAAATAAATAAAATCACCCATCTACTCATTACCAGGCATTGATTGTTATACAAAAATTTTACATAGTTAGCTTTACACACATACCAGGCTTCCCAAACTTATGGATGAAAAAAATCCTCTGGAGAGTGTGAAGTTATTTTAATCACATATAAATTTCTAAAATCATTAACACTTATTTGTGAATTTAATAAAATTCTCATAGATACGTACTACTCTTTCAAGTAATTGTATATACCTTAGTAATAAATGAATACATATTAATATAAACTATTATTAGAATAGGAATAGCTTTTACATCTTGCATTTTGTTTTCTAATCAACACTTACCAAGTTACGAATGTGACTATTAACACATAGTCTGATTTTTTTTATGTTATAAAGAGAACACACAAGAGATTCCCTACACACCCTGCTTGAAGGAGATTATTTTTTGTCATTTAACATTATGTTGTGAGAAAACATAGACTGACTACAAACACCATTTAATTCTAGGCAGCATAAATTAAATGAAATAATAATAGGTCTTCTGTTGACAATAAACATATGTCAACTCTATTGTTTGTAAACTGGTAGATTTTGTTCTTCACTATTTAAATAATGGTGTTGTATCTATAAAGTTTATGACAGAACGCAATAGATATGCCCCTTAGTTTTTTTAGTTAAAGTATAGTTGACACACAACATTACACTAGTTTCAGGTGAACAACACAGTGACTCAACACGTCTGCAAGTTATGCGATGCTCACCACAAGTATAGCTACCATATGTCTCCATACAACGTGATGACAGTATCACTGACCATATATCTTACTTCCATCCCAGCGACTATTCATTCCACAACTAGAAGCTGGCATCACTCACTCCCCTTCATGCATTTTGTCCATCCCCTCACTCCCTCCTCTCTGGCAACAGTGAGTCTATTCTCCACATTAATGGGTTTGTTTCTGTTTTCTTGTTTATTCATCTACTTTGTTTTTTAGATTCCAGATAGAAGTGAAATAATATGGTGTTTGTCTTTCTTTGACTTAATTCACTTAGCTTAACACCCTCTATGTCCCTCCATGTTGCTCCAAATGGCAAGATCTCATTCCATTTTATGACTAAGACTCTACTGTGTATATTACAGCACATCTTCTTTCTCTATTCATCTATTGATGGACACTGTGTTGCTTCCTTATTTGGGCTATTGTAAATAATGCTGTGGAGCACCTGGGTGGCTCAGTCGGTTAAGCCATCAACTTTGGCTCTGGTTATGATCTCGCGGTTTGTGAGTTCAAACCCCACGTATGGCTCCGTGCGACAGCTCAGAGCCTGGAGCCTGTCTCCAATTCGGCATCCCTTTCTCTCTGTCCCCCCACCCCACGCCACTCACACTCTGTCTCTCAAAAAATAAACGTTAAAAAAATAAAAAATAATGCTATAATCAATGTAGGGGTGCATATATCTTTTCAAATTAGTGTTTTTGTTTTCTTTGGGTCAGTACCCAGTAGTGTGATTATGGTATCATGTGGTATTTCTATGTTTAATTTTTTGTAGAAACTTCTATACTGTATTCCACTGGCTGCACCAGTTTAAATTCCTACCAACAGTGCATAAAGTTTCCTTTTTCTCCACATTCTTGCTAACACTTGTCATTTATTTATTTATTTTTATTCTAGTCATTCTGGGTATGTCCCTTAAATGCTAAAGGGAACATTATTTTTTTTTTTCATATTTGATCTCATTCATAAATGACTGTCAAGAGTGGCTTGAAAGGCTGTGAAAGTTCAAGGATAAGGAAAATTCCCCACACTATAACTGGCTTTATTTGACTATAAAAGAAATATCAATATGCTAAGGTAGGCAAAGCACTTGATTAGAAATCAGGAGATATGGAATCTAGCCTTGGCTCTGCTCCTATCTTCATCTGTAATATAAAAGGATTACTCCATTGGGTCTCTATTGATACCTTACTACTCTCAGATTATAAATTAATATTTAGCATTTTGTTAACTCAGCTGGTTATAGTGTTAGTAAAGGAAGGTAGACTCATGGGTTCGTTTGTTTTTTAAATTAACTTTTATTTTTGAAAAATCTTAGATTTATGGAAAAGTTGCAGAGTACAGAAAGTTCTTATATACCATACAGTTTCTCTAAGTGTTAACATCTTATATAACCTTGGTTCATTTGGGTAGACTTAAAGGTTTAAACCATTAATTGACCGCTAAATCATTTAATTCATTTGTCAAATATTTACATGGTGTCTACTATGTGCTGGGCACTCTTTTAAGCACTATGTACCAGGAGCTTTTCTAGGCAGAGAAGGGGAGGGGAGGGAATGAATTTCATGCTGACAAGTTTATATTATAGTGAGATAAAACATACAACATGAGATAAATAAGTAAACAGTACATAGATGAAAGTATGTGCAAAAGAGAAACATAAAGGAAGGAAGAAGGAAAGGGGTTGCCAAGAGGCCTGGGGATTGCAATTTTAGATAGTGGCCAAGGGAGATTGCACTGTTAAGTTGACTTTTACTTAACTAAGTAACAAAAGAAAATACGGACAGGCTTTGAAGATGTCTGTAAGAACAACATTCTAGGCAAAGGAAAGCAAAAATGTAGTCTTGGAGTAGGAATATGCCCGATGTGTCTGAGGAAGAGCAAGGAGGCCAGTGTAAACTAGAGTGTGATTAGATATCAATTCATAAGCCATTATAATGGCTAATGAGATGAGATGGAGACACTAAGAAAACTTTGGAATGAGTTTTTCAAACTTAGTAAACAGGACAAGCAGATTCATTGTATGGGGAAAAGAGAGAAATTAAGGATGACTGAGATTTTAAGTAGGAAAGAGGGCAGGAAGCAAACCTTGCATTTGGCCATGTTAAAATTGATTCTCTTATTAGATAGTTGGAATGAAAGCCAATTGTAGCAATTCAGGGCTAGACATATAATTGTCATTAGCATATAGATGGTATTTAAAGCCATCAGGGGCTGAGTAAGATTACTTAAGGAGAGCGTTTATACAGAGGGAAGAGCGTTGCAACATCCAGAGCTTAAATAAAGAAAGAGGTAGCAAAGAATACCAGGAAGATACAAATAGGAAAGAGACCAGTGAAGTGCAGTGTCGCAGTAGCAATGTGAAGAAGTGTTCAAAGAAAGAGAGGGGCACCTGGGTGGCTCAGTCAGTTAAACATCTGACTCTTGATTTCCGCTCAGGTCATGATCTCCCAATTCATGGGATCTAGCCCTCAATCAGGCTATTCTCTGAGTGTGGAGCCTGCTTGGGATTCTCTCTCTCCTGTTCTCTCTGCCCCTCCCACCCTCAAAATACATAAATAAATATTTTTTAAATAGAAAAAGGAAAGGAAATCTTGTCATAGTGACAATATGACTCAACCTGGAGTATATTATGCTAAGGGAAATAATTCAGTCAAAGAAGGAAAAATACTTCATGATTCCACTTACATGAGAGATCTCAAATAGTCAAATTCATTGAAGCAAATAATAGAATGGTAATTCCAGGGGGCAGGGGAATAGGGAGTTGCTATTCAAGGAGTATAAAGTTTTAGTTATATAAGATGAATAAAGAAGTAATAATCCATTAAAAAATGGCATTGTAAAAACTAAAAAATAAATCTGCAAATGAAATAAAAACAGGTGATCACCACTGAAGATATAATTTATGATAAGCTATCAAGGTTAATATCATTTCTAAACTGAGTACCAAAAAATGTGAAGAAAAATATGAGAATAATTAAGGGGCACAGAAAAATGACACAGAAATTCCAAGATACTTGAAGAAAAATACTCAAACTATTCACAATATATTTCTAAGAAATCATAGGGATAACTATCAACATGTTAACAATGGTCACTTCTGAATGGTAAGAATAAAAGTGACACGTCCCTTTTTATAAAAAATGTAAGATACTCAAAATAGAGAATTGAGACTATGGAAGGGAGGAAATGATGAAAATAATAAAAAAAATAGATGGGAAAGATTATCAGGGACTAAGTGTCTGAAAACTGAAAACAATGAGTAAACATTTGAAAAGAATACCTATTTAATCAAATAATATTTGAGTAAAGTTTAGGACTCCAAGAGATAAGGTTGAAGAGATAGAAAACAAGTTACCTACAAAAGGATTTCTCTCTGCTCCTTTATCATATTAAGCTATTTCCAGCTCCTCAGGTTTTTATCCTATTTCATTTGCTTGGAAATATCTAACTTTATTTCTCTACATTACTGGTTCATTCTCATTTTCAGGTTTCAGAGTAAATGCCACTTTCTAAAAGTGGCCCTTTTCTGACCCCACTAATTAAGTAGGTTTCCTGGTATTCTCTGCTATTAGCATCCTATTTATATTTTACCAAATCTTATAAATATTGTAATTATTCCATTTTGCCTATTTATTTTATTTTATTTATTTTTTTTAAATGTTTTTATTTATTTCTAGGAGAGAGAGAGACAGCATGAGCAGGGGAGGGTCAGAGAGAGGAGTCACAGACTCCGAAACAGGCTCCAGGCTCTGAGCTGGCAGTCAGCACAGAGCCCGACGGGGGGCTCGAACCCACGAACCGCGAGATCATGACCCAAGCGAAAGTCGGACGCTTAACCGACTAAGCCACCCAGGCGCCCCTTGCCTATTTATTTTTATGTGTCTTGCATTATCATAAAAACTCCATGAAGATAGTGTATGATAATCATGTACCTACTGTTGTGTCTGGCACAGAGCAGCTGTTTTAATTTTTTTATTATTTTTTAATTCATTTTGTTTATTTTTACTGTATTTCAATTTTATTTGACATGCTAATTCTTTTTTTTTAAAAAAATCCAGTATAATTAACATACAGTGTTATATAACTATGGGTGTATAATATAGTGATTTAACAATTCTATACATTACTCAGTGTTCATCACCATAAATGTACTCTTAATACTCTTCACCTATTTCACACATCACCCGTAACAACCTCCCCTCTGGTAACCACGAGTTTGTTATTATATTTAAGAGTCTGGGGTTTTTTTGGTCTCTTTTTTTCTTTATTTCTTAAATACCATGTATGAGTGAAATCATATGGTATTTATCTTTCTCTGACTGACTTATTTCACTTAGCATTATATCCTTTAATTCTCTCCATGTTGCTGTGAGTGGCAAGATTTCATTCTTTTCTATGACTAATATTTCATATATATATATATATATATATATATATAGAACACCTCTTCTTTATCCAATCATCTATTGATGGACACTTGGGCTACTTCCATAAATTGGTCATTGTAAGTAATGCTGCAATTGTAAATAATACAAACATTAGAGGTGCACATACCTTTACAAAGTAGTGTTTTCATATTCTTTGGGAAAATACACAGTAGCAAAATTGTTGGATCATATAGTAATTCGATATTTAATTTTCTGAGGAACCTCCATACTCTTTTCCACGGTGGCTGTCCCAGTTTGCATTTCCACCAACAGTGCACATGGCTTTGTTTTTTCTCCACATCCTTGCCAACGCACTTGTTTTTTGTGTTTTTGATTTTAGCCATTTTGAAGGGTATGCGGTGATATGTCACCATGGTTTTGATTTGGTTTCCCTGATGAGTGATGCTGAAACTCTTTTCATGTGTCTGTTGGTCACCTGGATTATCTTCTTTGGAGAAATGTCTCTTCATGTCTTCTGCCCATTTTTTAACTGGATTATTTGTTTTTTTGGGTGCAGAGTTGTATAATTTCTTTATAGATTTTGGATACTAACCCTTAATCAGATACGCATGCCATTTGCGAATATCTTCTCCGATGCCATAGACTGTCCTTTAGTTTGTTGATTGTTTCCTTTGCTGTGCAAAAGGTTTTTTTTTTTCTTTTTTAATGTAGCCCCTATAGTTTATTTTTGCTTTTGTTTCCCTTGTTTCAGGAGACATCTAGAAAAATGTTGCCAAGGCTAATGTCAGAGAAATTACTGCCTGTGCTCTCTTCTAGAATTTTTATGGTTTCAGGTCTCACATTTAGTTCTGTAATCCATGTTGTATTTATTTTTTGCATAGTGCGAGAAAGTGTTCCAGTTTCATTCTTTTGCATGTACCTGTCCAGTTTTCACACCAATTGTTGAAGAGACTGTCTTTTTCCCATTACATATTCTTGCCTATTTCATTGAAGATTAATAGACTATATAATCATGGGTTTATTTCAAGGCTCTCTCTTCTGTTCTATTGATCTATTTTTCTGACAGTATCACACTGTTTTGATTACTACAACTTTGTAGTGTACCTTGAAATCCAGGATTGTGATACTTCCAGTTTTGTTCTTTTTTTTTTTAATAGTTTATTGTCAAGTTGGTTTCCATATAACACCCAGTGCTCATCTCCACAAGTGCCCTCCTCCATGCCCATCATCCCTCTTTTTGAAGATATTTTTGGCTATCTGTTGGTATTTTGATAAGTATTGCATTAAATCTGCAGACTGCTTTGGGTATTATGGACATTTTAACTATGTTTGTTCTTCCAATCCATGAGCATGGAATATCTTTCCATATGTTTGTGTCATCATCAATTTTTTTCATCAGTGTTTTATAGTTTTCAGAGTACAAGTATTTCACCTCTTTTGGTTAAGTTTATTTGTACGTATTCTCTTCTTTTTGAAGCAATTGTAAATGGGACTGTTTTCTTAATTTCTCTTTCTGAGACTTCATTATTAGTGTATAGAAATGCAACAAGTTTCTGTGTATTGATTTTGTATTCTGTGACCTTACTGAACTCATTTATCAGTTCTAGTAGATTTTTGGTAGGGTCTTGAGGGTTTTCTCTATATAGTATCATGTCATCTGCAAATAGGGAAAGTAATACTTCTTTCTTACCAATTTGAATGCCTTTTATTTATTAATTTTTCTTGCCTGATTGCTTCGGCTAGGACTTAGAGTATTATGTTGTTTTGTTCCTGGTCTTAGTGGGGAAAACTCTCACTTTTTCACCACAGAGTACGATGTTAGCTATGGATTTTTCATATGTAGCCCTTATTATTTTGGGGTATGGACCCTCTAAACCTACTTTGTTGAGGGTTATCATGAATGTTGTACTGTGTTAAATGCTTTTTCTGCATCTAGTGAAATAATCATATTGTTTTTATCCTTTCTCTTGTTGATGTAATGTATCAGGTTGATTGATTTGTAAATATTGTACCACTCTTGCATCCAAGGAATAAATCCCACTTGATCATGGTGAATGAATCTTTTAAGGCATTGTTGAATTCAGTTTGCTAATATTTTATTGAAGATTTTGGTGTCTAAGTTCATCAGAGATATTAGTTTAAGTTCATCAGAAATATTAGCCTGTCATTCTCTTTCTTGTAGCATCTTTACCTGATTTTGGTATCAGGGTATTACTGGTCTCAGGGAATGAATTTCGAAGCTTTCCTTCCTCTTCTATTTTTTGGAATAGTTTGAGAACAGGTATTAACTCTTCTTTAAATGTTTGGTAGAATTCGCCTGTGATGCCATGTGGTCCTGGACTTTTATGTGTTGGAAATTTTTTCATTCCTGATTCAATTTTGGAAAGTTATATGTGTCTATGAGTTTATCCATTTTTGCTAACTTGTCCAATTTTTGAAAAAAAAATTTTCATAATATTCTAAGTATTTGTGTTTCTGTGGTGTTTATTATTTCTCCTCCTTATGATTTTCTTTGAATCCCATTTTTCTTTCTTATTATTTATTTATTTTTGATGAGTTGGGTTAAGAGATTATCAATGTTGATTTTTTCAAAGAACGAACTCTTGGTTTCAATGATCTCTTCTATTGGTTTTTTTTGTTGTTGGTGTTGGCGGTTGCTTGTTTCTATTTTGTTTATTTCTTCTCTAATCTTTATTATTTCCTTCTTTCCACTGGTTTGGAGTTTTGCTTGTTCTTTCTTTCCTCTAGGTCCTTTAGGTATAACTATAGGCTGTTTATTTGAGACTTTTCTTGCTTTCTGAGATAGAGAGACCTGTATTACTATAAACTTCCCCCTTATAACTACTTTTGCTGCATCCCAAATATTTTAGACTACTGCATTATCATTTTCATTTGTTGCCATGTATTTTTTTTTTTTACTTTTTGATTTGTTGGTTGACGCATCTATTGTTTAGTAGCAGGTTGTTTAACCTCCATGTATTTCTGTTCCTTTCAGATTTTTTCTTGTGGTTGATTTCTAATTTTATAGCATTGTGATCAGAAAAGATGCATGGTGTGACTTCAGTCTTTTTAAATTTGTTGAAACTTGTTTTGTGGCCTAATATATGTGATCTCTTCTGGAGAATGTTCCATGTGCACTTGAAATGAACGTGTATTCTGCTGTTTTAGGAGGCAATGTTTTGAATATAGTTGTTAGATCTATTTGGTCCAATGTATCATTCAAAGACATTTTTCCCCTGTTCTTGATTGGATAACCTATTGCTGTAAGTAGGGTGTTAACATCCCCTACTATTATTGTATTACTATCAATTACTTCCCTTCTGTTTCATTTTAGCTGCTTTATGTATTTGGGGTGTTTCAGGTTGGGTGCATATTTACAATTGTTAGATCTTCTAATTGGATTGTTTCCTTTATGATTATGAAATATCTTTCTGTGTCTCTTGTTAGTCTTTGTTTTAAAGTCTATTTTGTTCAAAGTACTGCAATCCCAGGTTGTTTTTTTCACTTCTATTTTCACGATACTTTTCTATGCCTTCACTTCCAATCCAGAGCAAGTGTTTTAAGTGTGATTTGTGGAACAGATGAGAAAAGAATCAGATGGACCTCAGACTTGCCTTTGGCTACACTGAATACTACTTTCCATTGGAATGATGTCTTTTTCTCATTCATTCAACAAATATTTAATGAGGTCCTACTATATACCAAGTTCTGTGCTTGATGCTGGTAATACAGGATGTGTTGTCTTTTGCCTTGCAGCTCAGGTACTATACTTTACCGTAAGCTATCCTTTATCTGTTTGAGCATAAGTGACACCTATTCTATCTGAACATCTTGGTTAATGTTTGCTCCCATGGGGACATTACATTCTTTATAGTTACAAGTGAATACATTCCCATTTGTTTAATTTTCTTTCCAATGTACCTGAGAATTGCTTAGATGGAAGTGTTTAAAAGAAACGTGAGATCCTAAAGAAATTTGAGCCCATCTCACCTAAAAATATTAAAATTACATATAAACTAAGTTATCTAGTATCTGGGTAATCAGGATTCTCATGTGGATAACTAAGGCCATTTGGAGAAAATGTCTCATTCTATGTAGTTCTGTATGTTTTCTACATCTTTAAATCAAAATCATTTCACAATGCAGGCATCACAATGTAAAAGTAAATGCCCAGAGCATTTGCATTTTTAACATAGCTTTAGCCCTGAACTACTTGTGATTTACTCTTGATTCTATTTTCTTCTGAATTTTTTCCTATGTACAAATTCATTTTGCCTCCTTTGTGACCTCCGGTTAGATATATTCATCACTATTTTTCTGGACATAACCTTCCATTGCTTCTGTGACTTTTGGTTTCTCTGGGGACCATTATGCCTGATCTCCTTTGTACAGTCTACAAGCTTCTGTGTGTGTTTGATCTTTGTGTTTCGGTTTGCCCCAGCCATATGAGTATAAATCAGAAAGAGTGAAAGGTTATTGAATACTGGAAGGCACTTAAATATTGGAAAGCCTAGCATACTGGTGAGGGAGAAGTTTAGGGGTGAAGGTCAATTTAACTGACCAACAACCCTTTTTTTTTTAAGTTTATCTATTTTGGGAGACAGAGAACACACATGCACCTGGGAGAAGTAGAGAGAGGGGGTGAGAGAGAATCCCAAGGAGGCTCCACACCGCCAGAACAGAGGCCGATGCAGGGCTCGACCCTGCGAACTGTGAAATCATGACCTGAGCCTAGATCAAGAGCTGAGTGTTTAACAAAATGAGCCATCCAGGTCGCATGGCAACAGCCTTCTTGACCCACCCTGTAGGTGGCATCTACTTGTGTGTGTAACACCCACCCCAGCCAGCTGGCCAAAAGGAAATAGCCCCTAGTACAGTGTATGAGCACAATTTTTGCTTCCTCAAAAAGGAGTTTCATTTTCTTATTTTCACCTCAAAATCATCAGGCTCCAAAACATGGCAACTGGCCTTGACAGGACAAAATTCTGGTAACACAAATGGCTATTACATGAATTCTGGTTTTCAGCCAATTGAAAAATTAAGATATATATATATATATATATATATATATATATTTGACAAGATCAATATATATACATATCTTCATCCCTCATTTTTCACTCTCCGTCCAAGATGCGCCCTTCTCTAGCTTGTCATTCTTGCTTCTCAGTATTGAACCATGTGAGTCATCTTTGGCTTTTGTTCTCAATTTTCTCCATTTCACACTCCAATGATCAGCTGGTCCTGTCGGTTCTTTCTAGTCTGTGTCTAGGAACATGAAGTGTACTTTTTTAGCCTCAGCCTTCTTCTCATTGGTTCTTCCTGCTTCATGGCTCTGCTCATTCTACCTTGCATTTGCTTGTCTAATTAACTGTAATCTTTCCACATAAGCATCCACTACCCTGCTCAAGAATTCATAGAGCCTTCTTAATTTTTTCTTGTTCCAAATCTTCATTCAGTGTGGCCTCCAAGGATTTCTCAAAACTGACTTCATCTTACCTGTATTTTATCCCAATATAACAAAATATTATAGGCTTCAAGAATCAGATAAGCAGAGTTAGAATAGTTTGCACCATTTATGAGCTTTGTAAATGTGGGAAATTTATTCAAACTGTGAAGGTCTTGGTCTCATTTGAAAAATTAGGATAAAAATACTTTTATCACAGGACTACCAACAGGAATAAATTAGAGGATACAAAAAAGGAATCAGAACAGTTCATTGCGTATGATAAATTCTCAGACGATGATGATGGTGAATCTGGATCATTCTTGTTCATTACTTATTTGCTGTCTTGTTGTTTTATTTTTGCTTTTTAAATCGCCTATCCCCTTGGTATTAGTTTTTAAGGAAAAGGAAATTGCCTCATCTCACCTATATTCCTTCGCAGACTCAGGTGCCTTTGGCATTCCAAGAAGGTAGTTTTAAGCAATGAATAGCTGTCTGTTGCTCTAGAGGTTGTCATTCTAACATTTCTGAGTAATGAAATTGCTATATGAGACCATTTTGACAGCATTCCCTAACCTACCAGTTCATAAAGGAAGCTATTTACTGCCTATAGAACACCCTAGTAATGATGATATTGATTGAATCATCACATACATTGAATCAATAAAATGATGAAACAGTATTGAAAGAAAAGGAAGTCCCTGCAGATCAGGGTTTAGATACTCACCAAACACGATTTGCTAACCTTTTTCCTTTAGACTATATATAGCCTGTGAAGAAACTCAGTCCCAGCACATTAAACTTTCTGGCTTAGTTTAATGGAAGTTGAAAATTCTACATTGTGTCCTGGAATGAGGACTGGACTTGAATCGGGGGGCCAGGGTTTTAGCCCCGGCTTTGCTATTAAGTTGTCAGAATTAGTCGAGTCCCTTTCCCTCTCTGATTCTCATTTTGTTCAAGTGTAAAGGTTAGGACTGTCCTGGAAGGCCCCAAAGTGTTTTTGCAAACTCTAATATTGAGTTCTCCGAATTCTGGGCAACACCAGGTTTTGGCTGCCTATTTTACTTTTAATAAGAAATGCCTGATATGTGGGGGAAGTCGCACTACTTGAGGACAAGACCATCAGACTGATCCACAAATAGGCTTAGGCCTTTATAATCGCTTTTATAGTCATAAATAGGAAAAGGGTCAAGGATATAATACTACATGAATATTATCCACCGGACATCTCCATATTTTATTTTGTTACATGATTTTATTTGTTATTCATTCAAAAAGACTTGTTAAGGGGCGCCTGGGTGGCTTAGTCGGTTAAGCGTCCGACTTTCGCTTAGGTCATGATCTCATGGTTCGTGGGTTGGAGCCCCGCATCGGGCTCTGTGCTGACTGCCAGCTCAGAGCCTGGAGCCTGTTTCAATCTGGGACTCCCT
This sequence comes from Proteles cristata cristata, assembly GCA_017311185.1. Taxonomy (NCBI): domain Eukaryota; kingdom Metazoa; phylum Chordata; class Mammalia; order Carnivora; family Hyaenidae; genus Proteles; species Proteles cristata. The sequence goes on along the minus strand of JAESUZ010003067.1, from coordinate 76,501 downwards.
CTCTCTCTGACCCTCCCCTGCTCACGCTGTCTCTCTCTCTCTCTCCTAGAAATAAATAAAAAAATAAAATAATAAAAAAAAAAGACTTGTTAACACATATATTTCTTCAGATATTGCATCATTGTATGCTGTGACAAGATGATCAACAAGACAAACACAGTTCCTCACTGAATTTACCATCTACTGGGAGAGGCAAAAATCAAACAAAATATATAATTACAAACCCAAAAAGTGAAAGATGCAGGACCACTGATGCCAAACCCTTCCACATATATTTTCTCACTTGAGCTTCCTCAAACCCTTGTACGTTATGAATTATCATTCATGTTTACCGACGAAGAAGCACTGTCACCCTATATAGCTTGGGTCAACTTTAGAATCTAGAAATAGTGCTATATGAATGACTTTTAACTGGCCCAAGAGAATTAAGGAAGCTTCCAGAAAAAAGGAAAATATTTTGAAATACTGAAAAGCATATCTAAGGTGCGGAGTTTCTCACTGGGCCACTTGCCTTTTCTTCTGTATTTGAAACACTTCCACATCTCCATTCCTAGGCTGACAGCGCTCAGCCTATTGGGCTCTCTTATTTATTGAAATCCCACCCATCTTTCCAGACTCAAGTCAAATATCATGTACCTTAGGAGATATCCCTATAATCACAGCACATTATTATTCCCTCTCCCCTTTCACAGAACGGATCTTAATTACAGCATTTATTGCATTCCGCCTTATGTTATGTTGTTTATGCCTCACAGACTCTACTACTGATCAGTTCCTTGAGGGAAAAGACTATGCTTTATGTCTCCTTATATCCCACATAGTGTTTTATAAATAGTAGATGGTCAGTAAAATATATGTTGATATAAGAATAAAGAATTGTTCCTAAATTCTCTAGATGCTCTCAGGCATTTTTATATTTTATGGAACCCTGCTTTCCATTCTCACCTATGTCACTCTATCTATAGCTCCTTCCTTAATGAAAGCATGAAACAGATCAGAACAAAGTTTAGCTGGCAGAGTGGCCAGATAATATTACTCTGAGGTTTGAATACAGAGGAAAGGGCCTAGGCCAGGGAATAGGTGACACTGACATGCCAAAGGTCTATGCCTGTATACAGTGTCAGGCAGAAAGCAGAGTCTCGGTCCTGAAAATTCTGGGGCCCTGCTACAAGAGAAAGATAACATGGAACTTGTTTATCATGTATCTGATCTGAAGACGGGAGAGACTACAGATAACACAGCAATAAAACACTGGGAATTATGACTCAGGTACTCAGCTACTCAGCCAAGATGTTGACATTTGTTAAAGAGGAAATAAATGGAACCAGAGCAGAGGACTGTTAATTACATAAAAGGTATTATTTTTCTTCTTAGCAGCCAAGATGTTACATTTAACCACGTGACCTTGCAAGAGAAAAACAAAAAACAGGTCACTTTTACTGAATTCTTTTCCTGTTTTCTGAACCGACGGAGATAGAATTTTTGACGGTGGAGTGTGGGGTGGCAGATGGTAAGGTGGAGCAGAGCAATATGGCCGTGAAAGGAAGCTGAAAAGCCAAATATCTTGTATTTCAAAGCCAGAAAGCTGACCATTCTTTCCTAACTGAAGGGAATCAGTCCCTAGGATATAAATTGGGTCAGCAGCCTAACTTCAACAAATGGGAATTAAGATTAACCCTATTGAATGATGTCTACATGTAAGCACATCCAGGGCTATGATATCATATCCCCTTAGACACATTCTGTATATACAGAAGGCACATTTACTGAAGCCTTATTAGAATTACAGACCAGTAGAGCAGATCTACTAATAAGAGGAAATATTAACAGCATGATTTAATTAAAATATCTTTCTGAGTTTCTCACCAAATACATTGGTACAGAAGCTTCCCGATTAGCTTCCCAATGAGCTTCTTTTCTAGAGCAAATGCACACGTTGCCTAGCTTTTTATTCAGGTCAATTGGACAATTAAAGGTGATTGCTTTATGTGCATTATTATTTCTATGAAAATAATAACACTTAATTTGAATTGTATCGAATCATAATTTGAGCCCCAAAGTAGGGCCTCATACTTCCTAGAGAAATCTCTAATGCCAAGTTTACATATTAGGCAAATTTTATATAATTGCGCAGAAACGATTTTCATTTATCACAGGCACCCTTTCAGAAAAGATTCAACTCCTTCAAATGTAGGAACTGATTTGGAAAATAGAAATACAGTTTAATGAATTAGGGGCAGTCAGTCCTCTCTCTTCATTCAGTGTGAGACGGGAGCATTTGGGCTGGCCCTACTACTCTCTGACTTTAGGCCTCAGAGCTCCTACACTGACTGACCCCACTGTCCGTCTTTGACCTCCAGCCCCATTTTCACTGTCTTAATTCTTCTAATGGGTTGAACTGTGCCCCCCAAATTCTAAGTCTTAATCCCCAGTAGCTGTGAATGTGACCCTGTTTAGAAACAAAATGGGGTCTTTGCGGATATAATTAAGGTAAAATGAAGTCATTAGCATAGATCTGAATCGAATATAACAGTGTCCTTATAAAAAGGGAAAAGACAGAGACAGACATATACAGAGAGAAGATGATGTGAAGATACAGGGAGAAGAGACCCATCCAGAAGCCAAAGAGGGAGGCCTAGAACACACCTTTCTTACAGCTCTCAGAAGGAAACAATCTTGCTCACACGTAAGTTTGGACTTCTAGACACCAGAGCCATGAAATAATCAATTTCTGTGCCTGAAGCCATCCAGTTTATAGTACTTTGTTATGGCAGCCCCAGGAAGCTAAGTATAATTCTGGTCACCATTTCCCTTAGGAAAAAAAAAAGAAAGACATGAAAAAGAGTGGACTCATAAGCATTTGATAACCAAAGTTCTTTTAGATGAACCCTGAGCTAGTTTGGATATGCCCTCATGACACTTGATTCTCTTGGAATATATACCCATATCTAAACATGTAAACTCATACATATACATATATATATACACACATTTATAAATTTAAATACAGTATGTATAACCTAACGCCATATGCTGTATGTGCACGGTTTCTTTCACTTTTGACTTGGGGCACATATTACATTATTGCATTTTATACAATAAACATTGATGCTCAGAAAATATCAGTAACGTGTCTAAGATTACACAGAAAACAGGTGGAGAGCTCTAACTTGAACTCCATCTGGTCTGACTCCACTGTCTGGGTCCTCAATCACCGAGTTACGTTAACTTGAAGAGGAAGGGGAAGAAGAAAGCCATTTCAGTTTCCACATATACAATGTGCCTAGAGGATATAATTAAGACTTGTCCAAGGAAAAATTGTGAAGAAAAACCAATTTAGTGTGGGTTGACCAGAGCACACGACAGGAATAGGGGTAATAATTAATGGGAATGGAAGTGGACTGGGCCCATACTGCAGAAGTCCTTACAGACAGTGTTAATCAACTTTGTTTTCGTCTTACTTCATCTTTTCTTAGTGAGGCATCAATAAGAACCTCATCATTTCTGCTGCTTAGAGTATTATAAGCCACAAAACCCTAGCTCAGTCCCACAGTGGATATTCACCTGTCTTACATATTGTGTTGGGAAATGACACGAAACTGAAGAATCCAACAGCATTAAAAAGCTGTGCCCACACAGGGAGTGAACCCGAAGTAGTTTCAGGGGAATTCTCGCCGTGTCTTTGAAACTAGACTCCCAGAATGCAACACAGCTCAAATCTATGCTCACAAATCAAGAGCAATTTCGAGTGCATGATAATTATTTGTGTGTTTTGGCTTTCCATGCCAGCTTTCTTCACATCTACTCGATTTTTTGTTAAAATACATTACAAGAAAGCCTGTCATATTTTACTATACAGTATATACCACACTTGAAAACGATTAGAACTGTTCTCAACAACAGCATGTCTTTTCATACCAAGGATAAAGATTTAAACCTCAATATTAATCTCAATTTTTGTGAATGAATGAGCTCCCAGTACGGATACAGGGATGCCCTTACCAAGGTGTCTTTTTCTCTGATATATTTATAATATGATCACACATATTACATATGTATATAACTGTATCCATATCTCATCAAAATATCTGTCTCTCCAAATACATATTTGAAGTGTAGATTACTTATGCCATTTAAAAATGCGTTGCTATATATAATTTATTGCCATCTGTTCCTCTGATTTCTCTTTTATATTCTAAAAATTCTCAGCAAATCATGAAAATCTGCATGGATTCCTGAAGTCCTCTGTGTGGTAAATTATAGCATTTATAAGAGGATGACCGAAAACAGAGCACTAGCCTAGGAAGTAAAGCACTAGGAAATTCTTGATGACCCATGGATTACTACCTAACTGGCTCTAGAGAAATGCTTTGGCCCCTCGGAGTCTCAGTTTTCTCATCCTTAAAATGAAAATAATGAACCTCACAGTCCTTTGAGTTAGGCAAATTTTATCAAAGGTGATGAGAAAGGTTTAAACTTTCAAAGCGCTAACTATTTGCAAATTAGCAGTATTATTAACATGCATACATGTCAATATAAATAATTAAGGGCAAGTTGAGAAAAATTGGAAAGAAAAGAGTTAAACTCTCTTCCAAAGGTTCTTTTATTTATTTTTTTAAGACATTTTTATTTATTTTCGAGAGACAGAGTGAGAATGAGCACCAGCGGGGGAGGGGCAGAGAGAGAGGGAGACACAGAATCTGAAACAGGCTCCAGGCTCAGAGCTGTCAGCACAAAGCCTGACGCGGGGCCCGAACATGCAGACTGTGAGATCACGAACTGAGCCAAAGTTGCCTGCTCAACCAACTGAGCCACCCAGGCTCCCCTTGATAATTTCTTATATATACTTTGAGACATTTTCCAAGCTTATATAAGTGGAGTTTTTATGTAATAGCTTTTTATTCATTTTTTTTTCTCAAATACGATCATACCTGCAATACTTTCATGTTTTAAAACTTACTTTTATATTCATCATTGCATTTGGGTATCTATTTTCTTAACTCTACTGTTTAAACTTTTCCATAATTTATAAACCAGGCACAAATAATTTCTAGTTTTTCTTCCTCTAATGCATGAGGTAGGGACTCCCTTTATGCATATTTGCAAGTGCACATTTTTTGGCTCACTGATACATGCCAAATGTTCAAAATAATCAATATTAGGCTTACACTTTCATCACAGAATAACATTCTGGGACATAAACATAAATATAAAATTTTGTCAGAGAGCAATTTTCATTGCAATTTTTTGGAAAATATTTCATTTTTTTAAGTACTGCCTACCCCCAATGTGAAGCTCTAACTCACAACCCCAAGATCAAAAGTTGCATGCTTCACTGACTCAGTCAGCCAGGCACCCCTAACCAAGGGTTCTTTGAAAAGTGAGCAATAGTCAGTGACTGTTTCTCAATACCTGTGAATACCTATGAATACAACTTCCGTTCAGTTTGCTGAGAATACACTACCGGTTCATACATTCAATACCTACTCTATAGCAGGTGTCAGTCTAGGTACTGAGGACAGAGCAGGGAACAAAGCAAATCCTTGCTCTAATGTAGTATCGGGGGTGGGGGTGGGGGTGGGACAGAGGGCAAAAGACAATAAACAACCTAAATAACAGATAATAATAACCATATCTCATTTCATCTATGATGCCACTAATTATAAGACCCACCATTATTTTATACACCATTAAGAAACAAAAAATCATTGGTAAATAAATATGATAAGCCATTAGTTGCAAGAGGTATTACAATTTCAGAGATAGCAAAATGTGCACGAGACACTGCATCTTGGGACTGATGAAGTGTAATGTAGTCAAAACGTAGTAGGTCATAAGTAATAGGAGAAGAGAGAGGAGGGAAGGGGAAAGCAGAGTCTGGGGAATGTGCTCTCGCTGCAGTAACAAAGAGGCTGGTCAGTGGAGAAGTTGCCTCAGGGAAACTAGTTACCGCAAACCAGTGGCTTAAAAGAACGCAAATTCATTTTCTCAGAGTTCTGGAAGCCAGACGTCCAAACGTAAGGTGTCAGTGGGGCTACACTCCACCTGAAAGCTCCCGGGAACACTATCTCCTGGCCTCCTCGCAGCTTCTGGTGGCTCTCAGCCATCCGTGCTGTTCTTGGCCTTGTGGCAGCAGAGCTCTCATCTCTCCTGCCGTCCTCATGTGACCTTCCCTGTGAGCATCTATGTGTCCTCTCCTCCTCCTAGAAGACGCCAGTCATGGGAGGCATGGCCTCATCTTAACTAATTACATTCAGCAAAGACACTATGTCCAGTTAAGGGCACGTTCTGTGCTTCTGGGTGGACATGAACTTGGAAGCGAAGAGTCAGGGATAATAGGACCAGAGTTGCATTTTAGAGATATCACTCTGGTGTGTGGATAGAGAAGAGATTGAATGTATTCTTTCTTTCTTTCTTCCTTTCTCCCTCCCTCCCTCCCTCCCTCCCTTCCTTTCTTTCTTCTTTCCTTCCTTCCTTCCTTCCTCTCTTTTTCTCTCTTTCTGTCTCTCTTTCTCTCTCATGTATTTATTTATTTTTTAGAGAGAAAGAGAGAACACAGGCACAAGTTGGGGAGAGGGGCAGAGGGAGGGAGGGAGGGGGGGAGAGAGAGAGAGAGAGAGAAAATCTTAAGCAGGCTCCGCCTCCGCACTCAGTACAGAGCCCTATGTAGGTCTCGATCCCACAACCCTGGGATTATAACCTGAGCCGAAATCAAGAGGCAGTTGATTGAGCAGGCAGCTCTTGATTTCGGCCCAGGCACCCGGAGGATAGATTGAGTGTTAAGGGAAGACAAGAACTCTTTGGACAGATGCTACATATTACTCATCTTCCCAAGGAACCAAAGTCTTACCTAGAGTCCTGCTACTTAAATTGCTACTAACTACGAGACATTTCTGGAAACTTGCATTTAGGATGTTGACCTTTTTTTTGGGCATACAACAATGCTAAAATTTTGCCAATAACAGTGTCTCTTGATCTGCTGTTTTATCTTAGCCTTTCTTCAAGCAACGGGTTAAGAGTCTGCTACCCCAAATCCTTTTCTATCCCCAAGTAAACATTTAGTTTCTCTTCCCAACTGTACAGGCCCACTGCTGATGAGCACCAAAAGAAATAACATCTCATGCATTAATCAAATCATGCTCACATTTTTCCTTGCTATGATTTTCTCATCTGGATGGAGAACTTTGGGTCCAGTTTTTAACACTGCCAAGACCTCAGTAGCTCTCTTAACACGAGAGAAATATTATGGCCTGGAATTATGTCATTGAATATTTTTTTTTATCTGAAGCCTTTGGCATTCTATACAAGTAATCATTTATATTTCAGTTGATAGCATTGCATAGTCTCAAAATGAAAATGTTTTACATTAGAACATTTCTATTATGTCGAGAGGCTTGTGATTCATAACTTTGGCATGTATTTATGACACTAAATTTTTATAAATACAAAATAAAAGGATAATAAAGATGATAACATAATTTCAAAAATCTTCACTGAGCGCAAAGTATGTTCCTGATACTATGGTACATCATGGGAACACAGAACTTAACGTTGACATAGACATCACTTTTTTAATGTTCTATAAGAATGAACAATGATTAGCTATAATAACTTTGCGAAGTGCTAAGCAGCTGAAGATATATATACATTTATCTCACTATGAGAAAAAAGATACAGTTGTGATGAATTCTGTTTGGGAATTTAAAGGTGTATCCATGTGAACTGGGTCTTGAAATACGAAAGATTTCTTAGATAGCTGGTGAGTTTACCATAAACTTCACTGAATAGCTAGAGCTAGAAGTGAAGTGTAATGGATAAAACTTAAAGTCCATAAACCCAGGTCTACCAGAGATCCAATATTTCCTTATTATTATTTTTTTAGAATTAATTTTTACTTCAAGCCTTTATTTGGCCTGTCAAACAGGTGGAAATTTCAATGGAAGTCACTTTTTTAAAAAAATGTTTATTATTTTGAGAGAGAAACAATGCGAGCAGGGGAGGGGGAGAGAGAGAGAGGGAGACACAGAATCCGAAGTAGGCTCCAGGCTCCGAGCTGTCAGCAGAGAGCCCGACGCAGGGTTTGAAGTCAAACTGTGAGATCATGACCTGAGCCAAAGTCAGACACTCAACCGACTGAGCTACCCAGGTGCCCCCCAATGGAAGTCACTTTTGAGGCTCTTTCCCCAGGGCATTACCAAACTGTGGAGGGAATGATGCAGCAGTTCAGCACTGAGCAGGCTCCTCTGATCATGAGTCATTGGTCAGGTAGCACACTGTCCAGTGCATATGTTTCCCATCATGCCATGGTTGAGGCAAAGGCATCAATAACTAAACATCATAGCCTACAGCCAGTTCTTTTTCAAATCTTTTCTTTTTTACTTTTTAAAAAATTTTTTAAAATTAAAAAAATTTTTAATGTCTTATTTATTTCAGAGAGAGAGAGAGAGAGAGAGACAGCATGAGCAGGGGAGGGTCAGAGAGAGAGAGAGATACAGAATCTGAAACAGGCTTCAGCACAGGGCCCGACGTGTGGCTTGAACCCAGAAATCTGAGATCATGACCTGAGCCGAAGTTGGACGCTCAACCGACTGAGCCAACCAGGCACCCCTCTTTTTCAAATCTTGCCTTCTTCCCAAGGCACAGCCAAGAAAGAGAGTCCTGAGTCTGTTATTCATGGGGTCCAAAGACCCTTTTCCTTTTCATTTCAGGGGAGTTTCTCTTTAGTCAGAGGGAAATGGCTTCCCCAGGTGCATTCTTTCTCTCTATTCTCCCTATTAGACTCATGGCATATTCTCCTCAGTAGGTTTAATCTTCGGGGAAACAAAAGCCAAAGAGGAAATTTTCTTGACAGTAACATCTATTTTATGCTCAACGACACTGCTCCCTTGAGATAGGGGAGCAGAATTTGGTATCTCTTGAGGTAAAAACAAAGAAAAGAAAAGAAAGGGAGAAAACATCTAATTTTAATTTACCTTTAAAATTCCCACAAAACTAGAGTGTGACTTATTTTACAGACAAGAAAAAGCCAGTCACAGTATTTTGAACAAGTGAGTGACTTTATAATACATTTCGTTAGGAAAGGTGATCTGACAATCGTATATAGACTGAATCACTGAGAGACTGGAGGCAAAGGACCAGTTAAAAAGGTGCCATGATATTAATAATTCTCACGAGTCTATAAGTGAGAAGATGAATGAGTTGGGGACTGGTGGTCCTGACTGACGCTGGGAGATAAATAAAGATAGAAAACACAAAATTTGAGTTGACATAAAGTATATCCTGATTCCAAAGAGAGATGGTGACTTGAACAGTGTTTAATCCCCCTCCAGATATCTCTCGACTGAGGAAGAACTAAAAGTCAAACTTTCTACCTCAGAAGGTGGTCTGTGTCACAAGGCAGTAGGTAGAGGAGACACTGGCAGAATCTACTACTACTAGCTAAGGTAGAGAGTTCAAGGATGGAGTAGGGTGGGCTGTGAGACAGAAGATGGGCAACTCCCTCTGAGATTCCGCTGCTGCTTTGGATCCTCAGAATGTGGAAGCCAACGGCACACATCACTCCAAATAGAAATCCAGCTGGCCAGAGGGGCTCCTCCTAAATTAGCTTCTATCTGAGAACTGAAGTAAAGATGAAATATCTTGGGGATGGATAACAGATATCCAGAATAGAAATGGCTCAAAGTTTCTGAAGAAGTAGGATAAAGGACTAATTATAAGAGTTAAAACTATAAAAACCTTACAGTAAAACATAGGGGTAAATCTTGGTATCCTTAGGTTAGGTACTGGTTTTTTACATATAACATCCAAAGTATAAGCAATAGAAGAAAAATTAAATAGATCTGACTTCATTGAAGTTTTTAAAACACACACACACACACACACACACACACACACACACACACCCCTCTGTGCTTCCAAGTAAAACATAAATGGGTGAGGGGTATTAACGAATCTACTTCTGAAATCATTGCTGCACTATATGCTAACTATCTTGGATGTAAATGAAAAAAAAAATAAATTAACAAAACCAAACAAACCTCCAAAAAATGAAAAAAAAAAAACCCAACAAAAAAAAGTAAAACATAAAGAAAGTAAGTACACAGCTCAAAGAATGGGAGAAAATGTTTTCAAATCACATTCTCTGATAAGACTCATGTTCAGAAAATATAAAGTACGCTTATAATTCAACAACAAAAAGAAAAAAATCCCATTTTTAAATGGGTAAAGTATCTGTACAAACATTGCTTCAAAGAAGACATACTAATGGCTATTAAGGCGATGAAAAGAAGCTCAAAATCTTAAGCCATTAGTAGAAATAAAAATCAATACCACAATGAGATACTACTTCAAACCAAGTAGAGTGGTTAAAATAAAAGAGGTAGTAACAAGTGTTGGCTAGTGTGAAACTGAAATTCTCACATACTTTTGGTGGCTACGTACAAAAGGTACATCTTCTTTGGAAAAGTTTGGCAGTTCCTCAAAATGAGAAACAGAACTACTAAATGACCACTCAATTCTATTCCTAGATAAATACCCAAGAGAAATTAGAAATTTGTCCATACAGGGGGTATCTGAGGGGATTAGTCAGTTAAGTGTCCTGCTCTTAGTTTTGGCTCAGGTTATTATCTCACGGTTCTTGAGTTTGAGCCTGTGCCTCCGGCTGACAGTGTTGAACCTGCCTGGGATTCCCTCCCACCCCCGCTCTCTACCCCTCCCCTGCTTGCTTTCTCTGTCCTTCTCAAAATCAATAAACTTAAAAAACATTGTCCATATGGAAATGTGTCCACAAAGAGTCTTACCAGCATTCTTCATAATAGTCAAAAATGAAAACAACCAAAATGTCAGTCAGCTGATAACGGATACATAAAATGTTATATCCATACAACGGGCTATTATTCAGCAATAAAAGGAAGAAATGAAGTACTGGTGCATTCTCCAGAAGTGATAGACCTTGGGAGAAATTAATGCAAATGAAGCAAGTCAGTATTAAAAACATATATTATATTACTTCATTTGTATGAAAAGTCCAGATTAGACAACTGCATAGAAACAGCAGGTAGATTAGGAATTGCCAGGACCTGGGGAGAAGATAAAATATTAATGGTGGTGAGTGCTAATGACTCTGTTTTTGTTGTTGCTGTTATTGGGGCAGTGATGAAATCTTCTAAAATTGACTGTAATCATGTTGCACAAATCTGTGAACACATTAAATATCACGGACTTGCACATCTTCAATGAGTAAACTTTACAGTTATGAATTATATCATCAAAAGATTATCTCAAAAAGGAAAAAGGAGCCAACTCTTGTCACAACCGTGCAATACTATTCTGTAGGTTTCAGTCAATGCTAGAGATAAGCATTATGATTCTAGGAGGGAAGACACATGAATCAAATTAATAATTCTGCAGAGTAAAACTATAATTATACAAAAATCAAATAATGTTATTTAAACCATCTATTCCCACTAAAAATAGATAATAGACAAATAAATAAAATGGTACAAGACTTCTAATTTGGAATATGGCATGCCCTAGGAGAGGAAATCTTAACTTTGCTAAGATTCAAATTATTTCCAAAACTATGATTCAGTAACTAAAACCCAATCAAAATACTAATAATATTTATTTGGTTCTTAACAGAATCTTCTAAAGGTCATATGAGGTTAGAAGTAAATTTCAATACTTTCTTCTTATGTATTTTGTATTAATTTCTAAAATAAACATTTTTGTGTACTAGAGGAACTTTTAAGTGTTAAAATATGTTAATATATGTTTAATGAGAATACCAGAGGGAGAAGGTGAAGAGAATCACACATAAGTATTATTTGAACTATTTGAAGGAGATCTTGTCTGTGGATTTTACAAAAGTCATGCAAGACATTAATCTACATATGCAAGTAATCCAAGGAGCCCACTGTGAGATAATTTAAATAAGAATACACATAAATACATCTTAGAAAACCAAAAACTGAAAAAAAAGACAAACAGAACATTTTAATGTAACCAAGGATAAAAAGAGAGAAATCTTCAAAGAAGCAAAAACTAGGCTAAGATCTGACCTTTTGAGAGAAAAATGGAAACCAGCCAATCTGCAATACTTTACTCAACAAAGACATCCTTCAACGAATAAAGATAAAATGGAAACTTTCTGTACAAAAGCTGACAGAATTCAACAGTAGATAGACATTATATATAATATATACAGACATATATAGTATATATACACATATAATATATATAATTATTATATGTGTATATACCAACATAGAAAGGTTATTCTATACACTTACATAGAAAGGTTATTAGGCAGAAGGGAAATGATTCCAGATATATAGATGGAGATAAAGGTGGGGATAAAGAATAATGACCATTTAAAATATATGAGTACATGTCCAGGGATGCTAAGTTTCTAAACTCATAATTCTTCATGTCATATTGAATGTTAAATAAATTTGGAGTGGGTAAAAGATTTTTAAATGTTCTAATATTTCTAATACCCTAATCTTCCAAAGTTCTGGAAATAGATAAGGAATCAATGAACATCAAACATTGATAAATCTAAGATGTATGTTGTAACTTGCCTGGTAATAAGGGTTTTGAACATATAGATAACTCCCAAACTGACAGACAAGAAGAAAAAAAGTAAGTGATAATTTTCAAATACTTGATTCATCTAAAGGGAAGAGCAAGGCCAGTGGAAAAGAAAATTAGAGCAGGAAGGACAAATATAAATCACAGTACAAGATGGCAGATATATGGCCAAATATATCAGTAATTGCACTAAAAGATATGATTGAGACATTACAATAATAAATGCAGATTTTCAGTATTAGGTAAAAATGCAAAAAAGAAAAGTAAAAATACAAATGTTGTTTTACCTAGACCAATGGATGTGCTGTCTATGTCACAGCAAAACACCAAGAAAATTAGTATTTTAAAAGTCACATTTAAATGCTATTAAATATATCATATGCCTAGGTATAAATCTAACTAAGTGCGTGCAAGACCTCTATACAGAAATTACTAAACTATTTTTCTGAGCTATCAGTGAAGATTTCAATACATGAAGGGCATATTGGTTAGGGGGCTTCAGAGAAACTGAACCAATAGGATATATAGATAGACACAAAAGGTGATTTATCACAGAAATGGGCTCAGGCAATTTTGGAAGCTGAGAAGTCCCAAAGGAGGCTACTGACAAGCTGGAGAACCAGGAAAGCCGGTAGTATGATTTAGTCAGAACCAAATCTAAAGGGCTGACAACAGGACTGACGGTGGGAAAGGGAAGGTGTACTGGGTGTAAGTCCCAGAATATGAAGGCCTGAGAACCAGGAGCCCCAAGGACCAAGGGCAGAGGAAGATGAAACTGCCAGATCAAGAAGAGACACAGAATTCTATCAAATTGTCCTTCTATCTTTCTGTTCTCAGTGCCCTCAATGGATCGGATGCTACCCGTCCATGCTGGTAGGGTTGGATCTCTTTCTCGATTGACCGATTCAGACGCTAATCTCTTCCTGAACACCTTCACAAACACACCTAGAAAGAATGTTTTACCAACTATCTGGATGTCCCTCAGCCCAGCCAAGTTGACATATAATATTAACCATCAGAGGGGGACACTATGTTTATGGACTAAAGCTCTCAATTATGTGAGAGTATCAGTTTTCTACAAGTTACTCTATAAAGATAACTCTAATAAAATTTTAATTTTGTTGAACTTGACAAGATGACTCTACAATGGAAATGGAAATGCAAAGGTCCAAGCATAACTAAGATGATCTTCATGAACAAGGTAGGTAAACTTGTTTAACTAGATATCACAACTTAGTTATAAAATGACCATAATTAAGAGAGCAGGGTATTAGAATAAGGACAGATAAATGGATTTCTGAAATAAAAGAGTCCAGAAAAAGACCCATGTACTTTTGAATGTTTAGTTTATGGTAAGTATGGCACTTCAAAGAAGGGAGAAAAGGCCTGTATTTCAACTTACAGCATATGAACAAAACAGTGAAACTTGACTTTTACCTCACCCTGTATACATACACAAAAATAAAATCCAGGTAGACTACAAATTTAAATTTATAAAAAATTTCTTTAAAAAAGTCATATAGAGAAATACAACAGAGATAAATATCACTGAGAAAGTTGAAAAGTTATGCCACAGGGTAGAAAATATTTTGGACACATATAATTGGCAAAAGACTTTTACGCAGAATAGAATCTCCTCAAAATCAATGTGAAAATGACTGTCGGTACATTTCTAAAATGTGCAAGACACCTGAACAGGCACATCACAAAAGATGACATAATAAATGGCCAATAATTATAAAATGTGCCAAGTCTATAAATAATCTAAATGCCTATCAACATCAGAATGAATGAATTGTGTGTGTGTTGGTATATTTTACAACAGAACGTATACAGTGATACAAATGAACAAACACATATAGCAGCAGCAATGTAAATATTATATGAGTTAAAGAAGCCAAGCACAAAAGAAATCACAATGAATGATTCCATTTGTATAATACAAAATTAGTGAAACACAATTAGAGTATTTAGGATTGCAAGTGCTGAAAGTATAAAGAAAAGCCAAAAGGTAGATAAACACTTATTTTAAGTTTATTTATTTTGGGGGGCAGAGAGAGAGAGAGAATCCCAAGAAGGCCCCATGCTCTCAATGCAGGAGCCCCCTGTGGGGCCGGGCTTAATCTCACGAACCAAAATGTAAGATCAGGACCTGAGCCAAAATCAAGAGTTGGATGCTTAAATGACTGAGCCTCCCAGACACCCCAGGGTTATGGGGTTTTCTATCTTTAGAAAAGAGATAGGAGGACTGTGACTGAGAAGAAGCATGTGGGAGCTTCTGGGTTCTTAGCAATGTTCTACTATTTACTCTTTGTGGTAGGCACACAGATAATCACTTTCATTAAGCTGTACATTTTTCTTTCATGTACCCTTCAACTGGGTGTTTTATTTCCCAGTAAAAATGCTTTAAGAATTACATTTGATAGAACAAGCGATAGATGTGTAAGCATATCATCTAAATATATAAAGGTAACCTACAGAATAATTAAATAATATAATCAATAACATTTAGGAAGAAAGAAGGCAGGTTAGACGTTAGCACAACTAAGCAAAGTACCTCATCTTTCAAGCAAGATAACAAATGTATAAAGTTCCTATATCAATAACCAGATATCTAATCCTACGGTTTAGAACATAGGTCGTAACCACCAAAAGTATGTGTGTGTGTGTTTCCATACATTTTAACTTTACCACAAAGGAAAGATCAAGGCAGAAGGGTCTTTACTGTTCATTTAGGACTATTATATACCATTTGGTGTAACTACTTCCATGCACTACTAAATAAGAGTGACAGTAGTAGAGTCCGTTTAAAATGACTAGAGGATCCTGGATAAGTTTTATGCCAGTAAACGGTATTTGATGATAGACTGATAGAAGTTTTTGACAAATAAATGAAGGAGGTAATGAATTAATCCTTGTTGCTAACCCTCAACTTGAGAAATAAGCTCTGTAACCTAAGAGGCACCAAGGTAAGTGACAGTCTCGTCATCTCAACATATGTTCTGGCAACAAGAGGTCCCACAACGCATTCTTTGACCGTGGTTTCAACAGGCACCTCACTGGAAGTATTTGTTTCCACTCCCAGTCCTACATTTTTTACCCTGGTCTAGAAGCTTCATTGTTAGCCCCTGGTGGCTTTCCTCTGTTCTCGTTTTCACGGGCTCATTTCATTCCAACTTGACATCCCTGAGTTACAGCTATGAGCCTTGGGAGGTGCTAAAATGAACATAATATTTATTATCCAAACAGGGACACTTGTGAGGGGGAAAGGGGTTATTATTTCTAACTACACTGGGGTGACAGGCAACATTATTGTTCATACCACGCCTGCCTACATCTTTGATCACTTGTTGCTAAAAATGAATTATGTTGATATTTTTAGTTTGCAATGCACACCCATGTTTGGTTAAAACACACTTCCCTTATGAATTTGTGGGCAGTATTCCATCCCCATTAACATAAATTCTAAGCTAGAAATTGTGAAGAGGGATTCCTGGTTGTATCGCAAGATTCTATTTCATAGACAAAACTTAAGTCTTTTTTTTTTTTTCCCAACAACTGAGACTGAGAAGCAGGAGGTAGTTCAACAATTCACTGTGAAAACACAGTGAGGCAGGGGTCATCCACGAAAGCTGAATGATCTTGCCTATTTGAAAAAGTGGCAGGCTGGCCTGATGCAAGACACTTATTTGTAAAATTATGGCTGTTTTTGAGTGCAAAACAACATAAATCAGATGTCCGACAGAAAGAAAGCTAAGGGATTTAAGGGCATGCAAAATGGTACCAATTCTGCTTATTGTAGCATCCCGTGAAAATGTCCAAGCAGCTCCTTGTAAGCTGCTTTTCCTTTGAAAACTATATAAAATAGAATGTTGTCAATAACATCGCATTAGTGAAGCTATCTAGTCAGCTGCATGTAATTCAGACAGGTAACAGTGTCTGAAACCAGACTGAAGTTTCTTTTCCCTATATGTCAATGTCTGAACTGGAAGCACGGAGCTGCTCCATGAAACGCCGACGTCCCAGTGTTAGGCCCTTAGTTCCCGCCCGCCATCTTGCTCTGTCTACTCTGGGGTGTTGTCCTTCATCGCCCGGCTGAGCTCTAAAATGACTCTTCATTTGAATTCTAGACTAACAAAAAGGAAACTGAGGCAAAGGTACACTCGTGCCCTTCAATGTCACAACCTAGAAGCTGCAACTTCAACTCCTATCCCATTGGTCAGAAGTTGGTATGGCTGAGTGCTGCTACAAGGGAAGCTGGGAAACATAGTCTTTTCTCAGTGGCCATGGACCCGATTATAAATTTTGTTACATTAGGAAAAGTGGGGAATGGATATTGGGGAGAAAGCTGTCATTAACTTCCATAATCTCTTTTTCTGCATTTACCATATGTAGTTTGAAATAAGCATTAGCGATGCTGATTCATGTTCCCCACGAGCATAAAGTCTAGAAGGGAAAAAACATGCAGACTTTTGAGCATGCTCTGTGGTAGAATGTGATAAATAACTTCTCTTAGGAAGAAACAAAAGAAAAAATAATACTGTAAGCACAGGCAACATATGAAGTAGAAATCAATTCTGGCTGGAAAACCGGGAAGACTTTTTTGCAACTGCATTTGAGTAGGTGCCGAGAAAATAAAAACTATTAATTATCAACAGATGGAGATTTGGAATGAGGGAATTTCAAGGAGAAAATGTAGCAAGAGGAAAGCTGCTTTAGTAGAAAAATAAAAGGAAAGCTGCTTTAGTAGAAAAATAAAAGGGAGATTTAATCTGACAAGAGAATAGGTTGCCTCCATCCTTTCAGAATATCCATTTGTGCTGAATTCTTATTTATTCGATATGCTTATTTATCCAAGGATGTATCAGGTATTATTGACACCCACTATGTGCTAGCCTGTGCTCATTAGCCGCAGGGGGATTATGATAGAGTATAGAAAGCAAGCTCTCATGAGAAAATTACCACAATTATTGTACTGGGTGTTATGATACAGAATATGGGGCGATGGATTTAGGAAAGGTCTCTTTTAGAAAGTCATGTTTAATGGGAGACTGTAAGCATGAGTACATTAGTGTTATGGTGTAAATTACTGAGGGGTGTCCCACATAACAGAAGAATATGGGGAGAGTGGGGCATGTCAAAGCAAGGGACAGTAGCAATCTCTACTACTGTCTACTACTGTCTAGAGATGTCAGGTCATGTGCGATCTTCTAAGCCAGCTTTTGCATTGGCTACTTTATTCCAAGGCCAAAAGAAAATCACTGAAAGGTTCTGAGTAAGGAAATGATACAACTTAATTTTTGTAAGAAAATCACTATGACAGTAGCGTGGGGAATGTGGTCTGCACTGTGGGGCTAAAAAGAGGAAAAGATTGTGGAGATCAGATCAGGGAGGGACTTATGGACTTTCTTCTGGGGTTGGTGGGGAAACACTGACTATATGAATTTGATTCATCGCCCTAACCTGTTCTCTTCAAAGTCCAAGGTTTTGTATCCCACTTTCTTCTTACAAACTCCGGAAAGCTGAGTTTATATTAGGACTGTCGGCAGAGCCTTGATCCAGTGGGCACACGCAAACATTATTCTGATGACAGGTCAAATGTGGAACCAGTTAGAGCGTCCCCTTCATAAGTGTGGAGGGTGCAGGGCACCTTCAAGGCAGACTGCGGGGAGTGAAGCAACACACTTTCAGGCAGCAGATCAAGACAAATGGATGGCTGTTGGCGGATATTAAATGGCAAATCAGCTTAATTCACAGCTAAGAAAGCAGAAGGCTAAAAAGGAAAGAGAGTCCCAGCTAGTTGGCTATATTTCTGCATGCTGCAAAACGAAAGAGGTGACTGCACTCAGGCCTCAGAGGCTCTGATTAATATGAGGAGTTCTTGTAATTTTGCAAGATGAATAACACTGGATTCTATCATTACAACCTCTATGCCTACTTTCATGTAATTTCTGATTTTGAAATATCCAGCCACAGGCCCACAGGGAACTTAACTCTTGAAGTTAACCCTTCAGCTGCGACTTTCTTATTGAGAATCTGTATATGGAGTAAAATTACGTTCTAGGGACTTTGTTTCCTATGTGGTCGGATAAATCCTCAACCCCCTTTTGCCCCCCACCACCTCTGAACAGGAGGCAGGGCAACAAGGAGGCCAGGGATGGCATATGTTAGCATCTGTAAGGTCTACAAGAGCATCACATGGCAGTAGAGAGGAAAGAGGTAGTGCATGGTACTTAATCACCTATGAGAACATGAGAACTTTGTGGGCAAGACGTTGGAGTAGGTCTTCTGAAGAGCATGTGGTGCCCGAGATCATAAGAACCGGAAGGGTAATTTCCCCCTCTGCCCAACAGAAAAGAGCTTAAGATTTAATAGTTCAGCAGTGTAGCCAAATACAGTATAAACACAGAGAGGTCTCAGCTTTGGATATTTGTCTCCAGTAATTCAAAATTGTCCAAACGAACATCAATAAGCCGTGCAATTCCAGAGGTGTCATAAGAACAAAATGATTCAAAGAGCAAATGAGCTACAAGTCAGAAAAGCTGGGCTAAGGTATAAGCACCAAAGCTTGCACTTCTCTGAAAAGTCTTCGTCCGCAAGCTGTGTCTATAAAAGGAATGTGATTCTCTACAAGTCACAGAAGAACACTCACATTCTTTTTTTTTTTTTTTTTAAATTTATGTTGAGAGAGAGAGAGTGCACACGCACAAGTGAGGGAAGGAACGGAGAGAGAGGGGGAGAGACAAGGAGAGAGGGAGAGAGAGAAAATCCCAAACAGATTCTACACCATCAGCACAGAGCCCAACATGGGGCTCGAACTCCTGAACCACAAGATCATGACCTGAGCTGAAATCTAGACTTGGTCGCTTAACTGACTGAGCCACCCAGGCACCCCCACTCACATTCTTTTTAAGGTGTGCCTTGCATTAGACACAACCTAAGTGAATATGTCACGGGCAACTACTCTTAGTATCTCCACACATCAAAATCCGTCCGATGTGTGAGTGTGTGTATTGTGTTTGCACAGTATGTGGCCGGGGGGAAGAGGAGGTGCCAGAAGGGAGAAATAACTTGCTCAGATATTGTTTTTAACGGATGGCTGCATTTTCTGTTTCTCTTCTATCAC
The DNA here is from genome assembly GCA_017311185.1 of Proteles cristata cristata. Classification (NCBI taxonomy): domain Eukaryota; kingdom Metazoa; phylum Chordata; class Mammalia; order Carnivora; family Hyaenidae; genus Proteles; species Proteles cristata. Next base: position 56,784 of record JAESUZ010003067.1, on the reverse strand, counting down.
CAAAGAGTTAGGCTGATACAGGCTAAGTTCAATTCATATATGATGGGTCTTTTAAAAGGAAAATAAAAGAACAATCGTTATTTTTAGTTAATGGCTAAATTGATCACATTATTTAAGAAACCACACTTTGGAGTCAGAGACAGCAGAGCGTTACTGAAATTCACCATTTTATTCTTATCCACTTGCAACTATTTTTCTTTTAATACGAGGATCTCAGAACTGAATGTACCCATTTTCGTAATGTAAAATATTCAAGCTTTTTTGTTATGTGGTGGTTAAATACAAGGTTTAAAAAATACCTTAACGAATAATTTCAGCTTCCTCACATGCCATCTATTTGTTCCTTTTGATTTTTGAGAAAATTGCCCAGGTTCGGTTTCCTAGGAAATCGTTCTCTGTCATGGAGGAATGAATTTGGACTGATTAGCTGCTTTACTTATTTGTCCTATCATTTTGTCACAGAATCACACAGCCTGCTGCGAAGAGAGATGTGCTGGTGTGCAGGAATTGTACTCATTTATTTGATAGGCATCAGCATGAAAACGGCAGCCAGGACACTGAATGCAAACCGGACAGAAATGGGTTGTAGAACTGACTTGTCCACTTACTGCTTGTGTAACCCGAAGCGAGTCACTTCAGCTGCCTTAAACATGAGTTTCTTATCTATAAAATGAAAGGCGGGGGGGAGATTCCAGACCGACCTGCCTGACAGAGTTGTTGACGGGTGTGCCAAGTGTCAGAGTAACAGGAAAACGAATTAATATGAACTCGCCAGATGGTACATTAGACCCTGAGCAGGCAAACATGAATACTCTCCGTTTCCTTTTTCTTTTTTTTTAAGTTTATTTCTTTGAGAGAGGCAGAGAAGTGCAGGTGGGGAGAAAGAGAAGGGGAGAGAGGGCATCCCAAGCAGGCTCTGAGCTGCCAGCACAGAGCCCTGAATCCATGAAACCGTGAGATCAAGACCTGAACTGAAACCAAGAGTCGGGCCCTTCCTTAACTGACTGAACCAGGTGCTATCTTAGGTTAGAAGGCTCAGCAAGGGGCACGGGGTGATGGGGGTAAGGAAAGCCAGGAAGACACCATGGAGGCAGAAGTCACTGACCCAAGTCTTCTGTAGGTGTTCACCCGGCAGACAGGAGGATGGGGTCGACTATTCTAAGTAGATGGAAAACTGAGGAAACATAGGAGACGGCAAGGCCTGGGAGGGGCCATAAGACACTTGTCTGGTGCTGCTGGAGCACAACACGTGAGGCAGTGCAGCTCCCGAGGGAGAGAGAGGCCAGAACAGGACGGCTTTTCTGGTCACAGTGAGGATCCTGACTTTCTTCTACAGGAAATGAGGAGCCTCGCTTTAGGAGCCCCTTTCGAATGTTCATAGTTTCCTTTACTGCCTTATTTAGAGCACGAATTTAGCGCAGCATTTATTTAAAGTACACTGTCATCAGCTGTTTCCTAGTTTGTCACCCTGACTAGACTATAAGCTCGGATAAGCCCCAGTGCCTCAGAGTGTCCAGCATGTGGTAGAGACTTAGCAAATGCTGAGTCATAAATAAATAGCGACTTCGCCCAGGGAGTGACATGGTATAGATCTCCATGTTATATCAATCACCCTGGTGGGTAGTATCTACTACCCTTGACACTACCCTACTAGGCAAGGGTAGTAGACGAGAAAGGAACTGTGACGGTTCCATGTTTTTGTGTCTTTGCATATTCGGTGAACACACCGGCGTTTTTTTTTTTTTTTTCCACGTATGACTATTATGAGGACAGGTTTTCACACACCAATATTCATTATCTATTCAACTATAATCAATGACCAAAGCATCTCATCCATGACCTCTCTAGAGTGGGAAGTACACAAAATGGATATCATTTCTGGGTTTAGGAAACCCTCAGTTTTACGGAAGGCAGCCCAATTTCTCTTCCCATTAGCACTATCTCAGCAATGAAGCTGCCTTAATTACAAAAATCTTTACATACCCATTATGAATATCATCATGAGTTTTTAAATTTAAGAAACAGGAAAAATAAAATTTGATTTTTACTTTATCGTCTTCTACTCTTTTTTCCTGGAAAATGATTATTTCCTTGAGATTACCAGATTACAAATTCTATACTCATAGAAAGATCTAAAAAACTGACCACTGAATTTAATACTTGGCATTGAGCAAATGGCAAACACGTTTGGGGAGAAAAGAGAACCATTTTGATGTGAACTTCAGTAAAATTTCTCTCTGTTGAGTACATGCTGTTTGTAAGTCATATGAGTTTCCAAAGCTTCTCTTTGTCCTAAATTTATAAATGGTTTAATCTGAGAACAGTGCAATCCAGATGCCTAGAGAGAGGGAAAGAGCGAGAGGGAAAGAGGAAGAGAGAGACGAAGAGGGGGAGAGAAAAAAGAGTGGGAGAGAGGGATGAGCAGAGAGGGAGAGAGAACGACACTTTTACGATAAGGAGCAGATCACCACTTTGACAGTTCAGTGTAGGAGTGTGGCCAAAGGAAGTTGCCGAAAACTATAAAAAGCACACACAATCTCAATGGCCTCACGACCACTGGCATGTATATTACAGGATGGCCCAGAGTCCTTTCAGGCCTCTAAGTCACTGAAATTCCACGTCATTCTTCTGCTGACAGCCTAAAAGGCACAATGTATATTCAACTTTGACTCGGTAATCTTGTTTCAGATTTTGATGGTGAAGACAGCTGACAAATCTATACGCTGGGGCTGCCTGAATCTGATACCTAATGGAGAAGCTTATCATCCTGGGCTCTGGTATATGCCATTCTTATAACATATTCTCCTGCTAATGTTAAAAGTGATGAGGAGCATCTGGGTGGCTCCGTCGCTTATGCCTCTGACTCTTGATTTCAGGTCAGGTCATGATCTCACTGTTGGTGAGATGGAGCCCCGTCTCGGGCTCTGTGTTGATTGCATGGAGCCTGTTTGGGATTCTCTCTCCTCCCCTCTCTGCTCCTACTGCACTCATGCCTGCACACCCTCTCTCTCAAAAATAAACTTAAATAAATAAAAGTGACGATGATCCGAGAGACACATCTACTACAAACTTTCCATAGTCAAGTCTCCCTGTATTCACCCTGATACTATTCTTAAATGGAAACATTATTTTCTCATGATTTCACACATTTAGGTATATACGTCTTGATCTTAAAAATCTAGATGTACAGACTTGATTTCATTTCGGCTTCTATCAAGATGTAGGAATTTGAATGATTACTCCAAATTCTTTAAGTATTCATGAGACAATTGGCTGAATCAAAGCATTCTCTGGAGGTTTATCTTGAGATATTTGCAAACGATGGAATTTCAGAATTCTAAACCATTCACAAAAAACTGTCTCATTCATTCAGCAAAGACACTCGTTGTATTTTTACTTTAGTTGTGTTGCTCCATGTGAAGAGGGTCACAAGGGAACAGCATGTTTTAAATGGGAACAGCAGAATAGTGCGATGGTTAAGAGGAAGGTTTTTACAGTCAAACTGAGAGTGTTTAAATACTAGATCTACCAGTAACTATCTGTGAGCTTTGGCAAGAAAAATGACCTCTCTGAGGCTTAAAGTACTTATTTGTGAGTAGAAAAAACAATTATCTCTGACAGGGAGGTTGTGAGGATTAATGATAGTATGTATAATAGACTCGACACCCTGGCTAACACAAAGTAGGTGTTTGATATGCGGTACCAATTACTGATAATATGACTGTTTTCATACCAACACTATATTTATTTATAAATTGACAACCATAACTCACCTACCATTTCTAAGCAGGAAAAATTATTTCTTCTTCTACATATGCCTTTTATTAAGCTGCCATTGTTGATAGCAATTTATGTAATATATTCTGGCAATATTTACTCACTGTTATTATACAGGTTATTTACTGTCCATAATTGGCTTTTGGAGGCAGAAGGTGGAAATTTAGAGCTTTTCATTACACGACTTTTTACAAATAGTAGAAATCAGCATTCAGAAAGCAATTTGATGTTGACTCTCTTGATACTTTAAATTCATTACCATATAGTTTTCTGTTTCACTCTTTTTAGAGGCTAAATTAAAGCAAGATGCTTCTACCTGAAATTAATTCAATTCTTTCTTTCCCTGTTGGAACATCAAAAACACGTGCTGTCTCTGATATTTTGGGGCTAGTCATTAAGAGGTTGGACAGCTCAGATGCCTTTCCCACTGGAGTTTTAGATTTGATGCCATTACACTTAAATGGTTATGTGCATCCTATGACATTCCAATTAGCCAGGGGACTGTTAGTGTTCAGAATCAAGCCTACCAAGAAGTAAATTATACTCCCAGCTCCACGAACTGTCAGGATTCAGACCATCAGATAAATTACCACCATATAATTCTTCACTTCCTTCATTTTACTTTATATAGAACAAAAGTACAAAAACATGATATAATGGCTGAAATAATGTATTTTAGTTTAACATTAATGGTGTATTATATTATACATTGTTAATATATAGAATAATATATAACTAACTTACTTAAATAAATAAAATTAAAATAAACTGCGTATTTGAATGGAGGCTCAGTTGGTTTCCTTGGAAAGAACAAAAATTCCTGAAAGGTTTGTTACTAATCATGGATGGTGAATTGACATTTATAGTAGAATCCTCATTCTTCACTTATAGGATTAAAAAGTTCCCTTGCTCTTCTTTGTATTTAGTGTGTGACCCTTGTTGTTTTATTATGAAGAATCTGACTCCCAATGGTTTATTTTCTTTCCCAATGGTTTATTTCATCTTTATGACATTCAATAAGGTTTCAAAGTCCCAGGAATGATTTGTAAGTAACTATAGGGTCTTTCCTCTTTGTTCTATATAGCAAGAAGTCAGGCATGAGGAAATTGCCTCCCACCGAATCTATTTACATTGAGAACATTTCCCAAAAGGAAGACTTTCTCTTTTCTATTATACTGTTCATACTGTATTGCTGGCACATGATGACGGCCAACAAGGTCCACCCCTTTCACCGCTCCTTTTGTCAATATCCCCCAAATCGTATCCTTCCCAACATAACACAACTCTTCATCAGACAACCAAAAGCACACTCATCCATCCTCTGGGAGGAGACTCAAATTCTCCTGACTTTTTTTTGGTTTCATTTCATTCGAGAAGGTTCCCCTTTCATCCCCAGGACTCTTGTCCTTTCATTCAAGAAAGTTCTCCTTCTCATCCCTAGGACTCTTGTGATCCCTCCAAGGTGTTCTTCAACGTATGGACTAAGTTGTAAAGATAATCACTGCCAGTAAACTCATCTCAGTAGTTGGAGGAATAGAGATGAAAGACAGCTGGAGACAAAAGAGATGGGAATATAGAATACAGTTAATCTGAGAGATTCAGATTTCATTAAAATATGAGAAATATGTTTCCCATAATCCCCTTCCTTGCATCAAACATCTTGCATGTGATTTGTAAGCAGAAATGCAACATAAGCCATATTTTTTATCTGTTCAGAAGGATGAAGCAGAGCAAAGGCACTGTTGCAGCTCATGCATGAAACCTGTCTACCGGTTCACCTGCTTATATGCAGTAGCAACTGGGTCTACAGGTCCTCCAGCACCTGACAGATTTACTCCTTCCACTTCCCCACCTCCTGGCCCAGGTATATGAAACAACTCCGCGATTCAGGGCCCCAGCTTCTCCTGTAGGACATTCCCATCATGTAAGTTGGAAACGTGGAGGCAGGAAGCAGCCAACACGGGTTTCAGTCCATCTTTATGAGTTCTAGTTCATCCTTGAAGGTTCCAGTTCTACTTGCTCTCCCTCTCTTCGCTTCCCAGATGATCTTCCTGCCTGCCAGCCCCTTGACTTCAAACTCCAGAACACACCTCAGAAAAATGAACACCAATCACAGACTGTTTACCCTAATAAATCTTTTAGCACACACACACAATACACACATACATACATACTTATATATATGCATGTATGGAGGTGTATTTGTAACTCATTATATAATACACATTATAATGTAGAAATCAGTGTTTATAAATGTTTTAATCAAACACTATGATTACTTACACAGAATACCCAAGATAAACTAAATGTACAAGAATACAGGTACAAGGGGCGCCTGGGTGGCTTAGTCGGTTAAGCGTCCGACTTTCGCTTGGGTCATGATCTCGCGGTTCGTGGGTTCGAGCCCCGCGTCGGGCTCTGTGCTGACTGCCAGCTCAGAGCCTGGAGCCTGTTTCAGTCTGTGACTCCCTCTCTCTCTGACCCTGCCCTGCTCACGCTGTCTCTCTCTCTCTCCTAGAAATAAATAAAACATTAAAAAAAAAAAAAGAATACAGGTACAAAAATTACCGAGTTATTTATCATACTAAAAAGAAATTCAGAAACCATTTATATAATACTCAAAAGGAAACGGATAACTGTAATCAAAATAAATTCACTCACTGGACAATTATACATAATTTCAATTATACATAAATGAAAATTAAATACAGATGATTTTCCCAATCTTGAGTAAAAAAATAAATTTAGCAAGTTGCAGAAAGATGCAGACAGTATGATCCCATTGATATAAATGTAGAAATATAAAAATCAATGTTATATACTTTTATTGACATCTGCATGAGTCATAAACTTATGAAAGCATGAATGGGAAGATTAAAAAAAATGAATTCAGGGTAGTGGTTAAATCTGGGAGCATGGCATACAGAGTAAAGATGATGACATCATGGAAGGCTACCGGGGACCTTAGATGGTACTGGTAAGGTTTTCTTTCTTAATCTGGGTAATGGGTATTCAAGTTTTCATTATATTTTTATGGACATCTTTTGTTATGTTTGGAATCCTTTGTAAGAGACACCCCCCTACACTTGGGGCCTTGTGGCTGTGATTCACATAGGCAGTAAATGTTCTCATACTCTGGGCATCTTCTGAGATAATCTTCTTCACATCTTCCCCAAATCTTTTTGTCAAGCATCCTCAAATCCTGTTCATCACAGTTCCCTGATCATTTGACCAGAGAAGAAATCAACTATGGTCTGTGATTCCGTGTTGATTAACACAATGGACCATGTTTCCTTTCTTTCTCATTCCACCCTCGGATTCTAGGACCCATGTATTCTGGTACAGGAGAAACAACACTGTAAATCTGTTTTGGACTTGGAGCTCATACAATATTCTGTAGGATGGCACTCCAAATTCCAAAAGCCATTTCCATGATGTTTCCTCAATTGGGTCTTCAATTGCACAGTTTATCATTTTATAAGAGCAGCTGCTTCCGTGTTGTAGGCCAGTGAATTCGACAGGCAGAAGTCCATGTCTTACTTTTTCAGGAAGAGATTTAGCCATCATTATTAGAGAGCAGCATTGGACATTAATTTGTAAATTTACAGACAGGCAGGGTTACCACATGCAAATCCAGAAGAAAGTTTACTCCAGTGTAGGTGACACAGCCCCGCAAGGATGGAAGGAAGTCACAAATATTAATCCTGCCCCATGCAGCTGGCTGGGTTGCAACACCAGTAAAGATACATAACATTGGGCTCTGTGATTGGCAGGTTAGGCCTTCAGGGTTGTAGTAACCAGATCATCTTGGTTGGGGGAAGTCTGTGAAGTACCTTCATCTTAGGCATTATGATCTTTGTTCACGAACCCACTGTCTTAGGGATGTTCTCAACATCTGCAGAATGGGCCATTTTGTCCGTCTGAATTATGGGAGCTCTTCTGCAACGAATAACCCTTGGTGAGTCTTTGCACAGGACAGAGATTTCATCTTTAACCCCTGTGCACATACTGAGAGGTTTATTCACATACCTCTTCTACAGAAATCCTTGTCATTAATCATCTAATCTTACTCTTTTCAAATTCCAGAACATCAAGCAATGCCCATGTATCCATATTCTCAGCTTTCTCGCCTAAAGAAACTGGACAGTAGGATGGACTGCTTGAGTGTCTTCCCACTGGGTGGAGATCCTTTATCTAAGACTGTTAGGGCCCCCTCTGAGTGGCGGTGTAACACCACCAGTCTACTCTTTGCTACTGCCAGCATTTAGTGTGGTTCCATTTGTAACAACCACAATATTTCCTCTGTAGTCAGCTGGCCATGGGAAGCCACCTAGGAGGTCACAGATATGAGCTGAGGGAGTTTCAACCATATGGCAGGAGTAGTCATCCTGGGGATACCAGCTATCTGTTCCCACAACTTATTTTTACCTTCTGGATCTGCTCAAGATTGGTTCTATAAATCACACTTTTACCTGACTGTAGCCTGTTCATTGCTGGGCCTGGTTTTATCACTTGACATTTGGATAGTACATAGTTTGTGGAGGGCATATTGGATGACAGTCACAAAATGTCTCATGGTCAGGCTTTCAATCTCCAGAACACCCCCCCATTAACATGGCAGGACCTTTTAATGAAGAAAGTTACGTGATGAAAGAGTCATGACTGTGCTGAAAACTCAACTCAAATTGTCTTGGGACTCGCCTCCATTTCCGGGCAACATCCACATCTGCCACAGATACTTCTAGATCCTCTGAATCTGAATGGTCGGCCCTCTATTCTTCAGGCAAGCAAGTGGCGTTTTCTCAACTTGGTTAATTGAGAAACGTTTTTTAAAAAGTCCTTTTGGTGCTTTGGACACAGAGCCTAAGTTGTTTCTGAAAACGTGTGCAAGCGTGTATGCGTGGCAGTGGTGAGTACTGGAGACCAGACATGCAGTATACATTGGCAATACTGTATGACGCCGAAATGCTGCTAAAGCTATTTCAGTGCAAAGAAAAGTTAAACATGGCCTCCTTGTGGAGAACATGTGAATAGCTGATGGCAATGTTCATTGGACACGAGGCAGGGAAAGAGCTGGGGCAGAAGAACAGGTGAAAGAATTAGAGAGCAAACTTTTGGTTTTTTATATTTGCAAGTTTCTCTCAGCATCTGCCCTCGTCTTCTTTGTTTTTACTGACTGTAAGGGAAAAGGCTGAATTGCTTTCTCCTTGTCAGACTTCTAATGGAGACCGTACATGATCAGCCCTTCATTAAGAAAGTAAATGAAGAGACAGAAAGTTGCTTCATGAACTGAAGCAGAGAAAAGTTAAATTACAACAGCAATGAAGCCAGGTGATTAACAGAAATTAACACATTTTTGTGACAAAGAAAAGAAATTGAGAAGTGAAAACTGGTTGGGATGTGTTCCTACTGTGGTATATTTAATTGATACCAGGCTGTTCCTTGCTTTGGATTCAGCATTTTCAGTAGCAGTTTATAAATGCATTTCCCCAATACCAAGCGGAACAGTTCATTAACTTTTATTCCTTTTTTACTTGAATGTAAGACCTTGTGTCATATTCCTGTGAATGTATGTAGCAAAACAATACCAAATCCTAAGAACCAACTGTCAGTAGTAGTAGCAATGAGCTACCCACCACACTGGTTCCATTCCTGAGCCTTCAAACATGTAGGTGTGTAAAAAAGCACCTGCCTACCACCCCAAAATGGACTCAGTTCTAAATGTAGGGTCACCAGCTTGCTTCATTTTCCTTGGTGGAAAGATAATGTTGGCGTTTGGGTTCAGCTTTGTATTGTCGGTCTTTTTACAATGACAAAAGGTACAAAAGAAGGAAAGGAGCAATGTTAATCATGATTGGCTCCATCAATACTCAGGGGGAACGTCTTCCGCCTTTTAAGGTGCCAGGGCAGTAATTCCTCTAGGAAAAAAGTTTGTCTCAGTGACCAAGTCAAAGGAGAATGACTATGGAGCTTTGACACGCGTGGCTTATATGGGTGTGGAAGACAATATTCATGAGAAGGTCGTAAGGGCTTCCACTGCACTACACGTTATGGGAACACACGCTCTGCAATGATTGGGGTAAACAGTGTGTCACCAAAGTGGGTGTAAGTTTGAGAAGGCTGCATTTGGACACACGTAGCTCTCACCATGGCAGCACTTGAGAGGTTCTCATACCAACTCTTCACACTATGATTTGGATTCTTATTGTTCCTCTCTTTAACTTCTGTCACCTGCCGTTTCTCTTTTGGTTTTTTTTTCTTTCATTAAATTTCATTTAACTGTCTGATGTCTTTCTTCCTGGCATTTACAGTCAATTTAATTCCTCCCCTTAGAGTGCTTAGACTCCCACTTTGTAAGAATTAAATGTTCAATTCTGGTGAAGAAGCAGCTTAAGGCGGTGGAAAGAACATGGACTTTGCAGACACACCAGCCAGGGTTTGACTATTGGCTCACCACATACAAGTGGGGGGGATCCAGGGGTGGGGGGGTCAGGAGGTGCTCAGTCTCTTCACCTTCAATTGGAGCTCATAACACCTGCCTTAGTCCTCACATGCCCAGTGTGGCCTCTCTTCCTAGGGGAACCCCTACTTCCCCACCCTTCAAATCTCCCACAAGATGTCTTCTTGGAGCCTACACATCAGGATGTGAGCTCTGCTTTTGTGTTCCCTCAACACCATGGGCCATATTCGTATTTTAGCATGTAATACAGCCTGCCAGAATTATATTTACGTGTCTATCTCTTGCCGGACCCGGGGCTCCATGAAAACAACAGTCATGCTTCCTACTCTTGAAACTCTGGCATCCAGTATAATTCCTAGTCTAGGGGGCTTGCTAGATAACTAAATGTTTATAGAACTGAATCATTCTTTGAACTATGGTTCGTCTTGAAGATTAAATCACACATTTTATATGAAGCGCCTGGCGTGCCTGACACACAGCTGGTTGTCATTTCTGTTTAATTTAATTAAAAAAATCCTGACAACTCAACAAAAAGAGATGATTTCATAGACTGCTTTTATTTCCTGGACTGATGTTAGTTACAAAATAGATGGCCTTGTGGCCTCAGTCAAGTTCTGCCAGCCCAGGGTAAATAAGAATGTGCCATTGCTTAGGACTCCTGCCTGGTGCTCAGTGGACACAAATTAGTTATTTACTGACAGAATGAAGCAATGAAATATCATCACCCTGTGAAGCCCTTTTTCACTTTTCTTGACATATTTAGACACTTCCTTCTCTGAGCTCTCACATAACTATCAAACTATGAAGTATTCCCAAGCAGGTGCTATGCCACATATCTCTCTCATTCTCAGGACCATGCACAGTTGTCTGATAGAGTAGATATTTGATCAACATTTACAGAATTGGGCTTGATCAATATTAACTGGACAAATAATCAACATTTTCCTTCTGGGGGGCCTGGGAGGCTCAGCAGGTTGAATGTCCAACTTCGGCTCAGGTCATGATCTCACGGTTTGTGGGTTTGAGCTTCTCATCGGGCTCTGTGCTGACAGCTCAGAGCCTGGAGCCTGATTCTGTGTCTTCTTCTCTCTCTGACCTCTCCCCACTCGCACTCTGTCTCTCAAAAATAAATACACATTAAAAAAATTTTCCTTCTTGTCCTTCCTCTCATCCAATGTGCAAAACCTAGCAAATTTACTTTCTTAGGAAGTTTAAAAAGGCACCACCGCAGTGCCATCATCTAATTTATTCCCTAAATTAGGAATGCCAAATGAATTTCTCATTAGATCCTGCAAATGGAAAACTTAGTATAGGTAAATTAAAATAATCAAAATTTCAAACCAGCAGAGTGTGACAATAAATTTTCCTTTATAGGCATGTAAGTCATCTAATGCATATTTCCACCTGATAATGTTTAATTTGAGCTACTATGTACAGAGAATGCACCCATTCTAATCAGGCTTCACAGGGGCGGTTACAGCCCACCGAAGCCTGGCCATGCGTTCCTTGGCCAGAGAGACTCAATCTGGTAAGAGACCCTCTCCAGATCTTTCATTAACCTATCCTGAATAACCGCTGGCTTTTTTTTTTTAGGAGCCCTATCAGCCCACTTATGGGATGGAAAGGCTAAAGGATGACTGCTCTACCTCATAGCCTCAACACAAGTGAGCTTTAATTGCTTTGGTCGAGCCGGAGGGTGACAATGAGTAACATTAGGCCACAGGCCTATCCTTTCGCCTCCTTTGCAGATGAGGAAATGGGAAGTCCCAACATCGGAACCCTATTCTTAGAAATTCATTATCTCCCCTCTTGCTGTGCCTGATGCTGAACAAATCATAGATGTCACCAGCCAAATGCTGTAGGCTGGAACATAGCTGCTGCCCCCCGCACTGAGGAGAGCGTGGCTCAGGTACAGTGAGAAAACAAGGGAGGCATCAGCTCTCAGTCCCCCCCTGGATCTCTCCTCCCAGGGGGAAGACGGTCTGTCCTAGGCTTGCTCAGGAGTCATTACCTCCAAGCTCGCTACTCTACCCCAGCTCTTCCAGGACATATCTGAAGAGTACAGAGTGAAGGTGGGGTTTGGGCTGGGCCCAAGGTGGAGAGGCTGGCTAGGATTTAGGGTGACTGTGTAAAGAGAGCCAGAACGGCTGTGGCCTCTCCAGCAGGTAGCAGGCACAGAATATCAGCAGGTCATGAGGCACAGTGAGTTTCAGTGAGATACTTTCATGGGCCCCAGTGAAGAGCACCCGCCAAATAGCAGGGTGAGTAGCATGAGGCTGTGAACGTGCTGGCTGACATGCCCATGTACCATCAGGAGTATGCTGGTAGAGTCCACGTCAAGACCTTGCATTCAGTGACGCAGCCAGGGACAAATAACTGGAACAGAATTGGAGCTATCACAATTCCAGACTTCAAGTTATCTTACCAAGCTGTAGTAATCAAAACGGTATGGTACTGGCAGAAAACAGACACACAGATCAACGAAACAGTTAGAAAACCCAGAAATAAGCCCATAATTATGAGGTCAATTAATCTTAGACAAAGCAGGAAAGCATATACAGTGGGGAAAAGCGAGTCTCTTCAACAAACGATGTTGAGAACACTGCACAGCTCCATGCAAAAGAATGAAAGTGGACCATTTTCTTACACCATACACACAAATAAAGTCAAAATGGATTAAAGACCTAAATGTGAGACTTGCAACCATAAAAAGCCTAGAAGAGAGCACAGGCAGTAATTTCTCTGGCGTTGGCCATGGCACCATTTTTCTAGATATATCTCCAGAGGCAAGGGAAACAAAAAACAAAAATTAACTATGGGGACTGCATCTGTATAAGAAGCTTCTGTTTCAGAGTCTGTGACTCCCTCTCTCTCTGACCCTCCCCTGCTCACACTGTCTCTCTCTCTCTCTCCTAGAAATAAATAAAACGTTAAAAAAATTAAAAAAAAAAAAGAAGCTTCTGCACAACAAAGAAAACAAACAAACAAAAAAACTAGAAGACAACCTATGGAATGGGAGAAGATATTTGAAATGACACATCTGATAAAGGGTTAGCATCCAAAATCTATAAAGAACTTATAGAACTCAACACACAAAAAGACAAGTAATCCAATTAAGAAATGGGAAGAAGGCATGAATAGATGTTTCTCCAAAGAAGACATCCAGGTGGCCATCAGGCACATGAAAAGATGTTCGAAATCATTCATCATCAGGCAAATGCAAATCAAAACTACAATGAGATATCACCTCACACCTGAAAGAATGGCTAAAATAAAAAATACAAGAAACAAGTGTTGGCAAGGATGTGGAGAAAAAGGCACCCTCCTACACTGTTGGTGGGAATGCTAACTCATACAACCACTGTGGAAATGGTATGGAGGTTCCTCAAAAACTTCAAAATAGAACTACTTGAGGAACCTGAGTGGTTAAGCACCTGACTCTTGATTTTGGCTCAGGTCATGATCTCATTGTTCATGAGAACAAGCCCTGCATCCTGCATTGGGCTGTGTGCTGACAGTGCAGAGCCTGCTTGGAATTCTATCTCTCCCTCTCTCTCTGCCCCCTCCCCTGCTCATGCATGCTGTCTGTTTGTCTCTTTCACAAAATTAATAAACTTAAAAAAAATAGAACTCCTCTATAATCTACAAATCGCACTACTGGGTATTTACCCCCCAAATACAAAAACACTAACTTAAAGGGATATATGCACCCCTATGCTTATTGCAGTATTATTTATAATAGCCAACATATGGAAGGAGCCCAAGTGTTCAGTGACTGATGAATGGATAAAGAAGAGGTGGTATATATAGATTATGCTTATATATTATATAAGCTTATGCTTATATATTATTGATAATGATTATAGATATATAATGGAATATTACTCAGCCGTCAAAAAGAATGGAATCTTGCTATTTGCAGTGACATGGATGGAGCTAGAATGTATTATACTTAGTGAAATAAGTCAGAGAAGGACAAATACCATATGATTTCACTCATATGTGTAATTTAAGACATAAAACAAATGTGCAAAGGGGAAAAAAAGAGAGAGACAAACTAAGAAACAGACTCTTACCTATAGAAAACAAACTGATGGTTACCAGAGGGGAGGCAGAGAGGAGGATGGGTCAAATAGGTGATAGGGATTAAGCCATAAATTTATTATAACGAGCTCTATGCACAGAATTGTTGAGTCACTACATTGTACACCTGAAACTAATATAACACTGTATGTTAGCCATACTGGATTTAAAAAATTAATAAAAAAGAAGAAATATTCTAGCATAAATTTTGATGGAGCTGCTTCAAGTTTTCAAGTTAAGGAATATGAAAAAAAAAGTTCTAAATTTGACAAGGAACTGAAGAAGCTATTGATGACTTTCAATTTCCAATGTCCTTTCTAATCCACAAGGGTTCCCCTGGACAGAAATTTACAGGTGATTTTGGAGAATTACTCTGTATTCACCATTTACTCTGTTTACTCCAAACATCTGTGTCTATTATCAATAGAATTTAAGATAAATGCCACCTCCTGGAGATCTTCTAGAGTTGAGTAAGAGGACTCAAGTGTAGTCAACTGAGGAAGAGATTCACTTGAGGCCAACAGGAAGGCAGGAACTGCGTAATCATTCTCATTGCTGCTTTTGGTCTCGCTAGCATAGTGGGGCCCCTTTGCATGGAAAATCAGAAAGATCTTCGTTGTGATGAAGCACAGCTCAGGGATTTATGATGTTCGATGTACCATAAATGACTAATCCAACATCTATCATACAAACTAGTTAAAATACAGATGAGTACGAAAAGCTTACAGAATAGTGAACAAGTTGACATTATTGCCTGGAGAATAAAGTGACGCATCATGGGGTTAAGAAAGAAAGTGAACTGGGGCACCTGGATGGCTCAGTTGGTTAAGCATCCGACTTTGGCCCAGGTCATGATCTCTCGGTTTACGAGTTCGAGCCCCGTGTTGGGCTCTGTGCTGACAGCTCAGAGCCTGGAGCCTGCTTTGGATTCTGTGTCTCCCTCTCTCTGCCCCTCCCCTGCTCACAATCTATCTCTCTCAAAAATAAATAAAGATTAAAAAAAATAAAAGGAGTGAACATAGATAGGGAGAAAGTAGATGAACGAAAGGCCAGTGGTCATTCTGAGAGCAAATAATGCAATGTTATGAGAGTAAATGAGAAACATTTAAATACTTCAATTTAATATATTCGGAGAGAAGTACCAGGTTATTATGAGGATGAGAATGTGACCATGAGAATGGCTGGCTTATGTACAGTGGGGGTGAATAGCAAGAAATGAGAAGGTTTAAATATTCCAAGACCAGAAAGTTGAAGGGCCCATCTATGCGGTAATAGAACTTGGTGCGAAGCTGAAATTATGAATGAGGCCAAAATTCTGCAGTGAATGTAGGGCATATGCAGACTGCTTACAGGAGATGGCAAGAAGAGAAGTAGGGGGTTATACAGCTACAGAACTTCATAGAGTAGGAGATTTTGCCAACTTAAGGGAGTATCTTAGCCAGTGTGGGCTGCTCTAACAAAACTACCGTAGACTTAGTGACTTAGACAACAAACATTTATTTCTCCTAGTTCTGGAAGCTGAGAAGTCTAAGCTTCTGGCAAAACCACTTGCTGGTTCATTAGATGGCCATCTTGTTCACTGTGTTCTAACCTGGCAGAAGGAACAAGAGAACTCATTGGGGTCCCTTTCATGAAGGCACTAATCTCAATCATGCAGGCTCCACTGGCATGATCTAATCACTTCCCAAAGGCTTCACCCCCAAATACCATCACACTGGGAATTAGGCTTCAACAACAAGGAAGTGGTGGGACGGGTGGAAGCTCAAGGCTATAGAAGCAAGATAAATTGGGGAACACAGCTCATATTTTTAGAGAGAGCTATGGGTGACAAGTATGGGGCATTACAAAACACTGAGCTACAAGTATTCCAATTTGATTATTCCCAGAAGGTTCCAGAAGATGGCAAGACTCTGATGTCTCAAGAGGCAGGAGTAATGTGGATTGAGGATTACTCTAAGACAGTTCTAGACCAGATGCAGGCAGTTCTAGGCAGGTAGTGGGATTACCTAGCTTCCAGGATAGTCATTATATGTTGGAGACAGGTGATGCGCCCTGAGAGTGTACGTTAAGAAAATCACTAAGTCCTTAAACTAAGCAACTTGATCACTCTGGTTTCTCTAAGAACAATATTACTAGTTTTAAATACACATGGGGAATCTCCGAAGATTTTTGGCATAAAATGTATTTTTCCTGATTTGAAAATCAAAATGTTAAATTTAGAAGGAAGATGAAAATAGTGTACTCATTCCTGGCGAGATATAACTACTTGATATTAATAACGTCTGAGATTTCTGAGAAGGCCACAGAGAAGTCAGAAACACCAAGAAATGCCTCCCCCTTAATTTCTTTAAAAGACCTGTATTCGTTTTCTATTCCTGCATCACAAATGACCACTAATTTGGTGGCTTAAACATTTATTATCTCAAAATTCCCATGGGTTCAAGGGTCTAGGCAGGGTTTAAGTGGTTCATCTGCCCAAGGTCTCACAGGCTGAAACAAAGGTTTCAGCCAGCGCCGCTTTTCCCTCTGAAGCTTACAGTTCATTTCCAAAATCATTCAGATTGGAGGCAAAATTCATTTCTCTGCAGCTTCCAAGTTATGAGCTCAGGGGGAGCCTAAGCCTTCTTTGAAAGGACTCATCTGATGAAGTCAGGCCCATCTAAGATAACCTCCCTTTTGATGAACTCAAAGTCAACTGATTAGGGACCTGAATTACATTTGCAAAATCCTTCTGCTTTGCCATATACTATAACATATTCATGGGAGTGATACTGCATCATTTTGATGGGTTCAGTCCACACTCTGGAGGAGGGGATTATATAAGAGCAGGTGGATATCTTGGAAGCCATCCTAGAATTTGGCCTACCTCAGTATCTAAACCACAAAACTCCAGGTTATCCAAGATTCTGATAGAGTTGTATATAAACAACTACTCACTTGGGGCACCTGGGCAGCTCGGTCAGTTAAGTATCTGACTCCTGATTTTGGCTCAAGTCATGCGCTCACAGTTTGTGAGATCGAGCCCCATGTAGGGCTCTGCAATGACTGCACGGAGCTTGCTTGAGATTCTCTCTCTCTCTCTGCCCCTCCCTCCCTCCATCTATAAACAAACATTTAAATAAATAAATAGCTACTCACTTATAAGGAGATGAAAAATCTTCCCCTTACCTTCAACCCTCTGGCTACATGTTCTCTCATTTATAGTTGTTTTCCTGGTCTAGACACAGAAAATATTCTGTAACAGTGTTTTTCAAACTTCTGGTTTGTTTGCTTATTTACTACCCTAAGGAGGCTTTCTAGAGTTTCTTCTCTTCCTGAACACCCTGCCCAATGAATTTTAAAACCACCGAAGTATTGAGTATCTGATTACATGCTGTATATCCGTGCTTTATATATAAAATACTAAGATTATGCTCCTCCCTCTCCATAGAAACAATTCTGTCTCCTTGGGAGTGAAAGAGTCCCTATTGAGAAATCATGTCCTATAAGATCAAGGGCCCATTAATACATAAATGTTCACTGTACCCCACTTTTCCTTGTACTTAAAAAAATGTTTTAAACATCTATTCATTTTTTGGGAGGCAGAGAGAGACAGCGCATGAGCATGGGAGGGGCAGAGAGAGAGGGAGACACAGAACCTGAAGCAGGTTCCAGGCTCTGAGCTGTCAGCACAGAGTCCGATGCAGGGCTCAAATCCACGAACTGCGAGATCACGACCCGAGCCAAAGTCAGATGCTTAACTGACTGAGTCACCCAGGCGGCCCCCCTTGCACTTTTGATCTTCGGCTCTGATACCAGCTCCCATGTTCTGTTCTGTACAAATCCATAATGAAATTCTTTCATGTAAAGATGTGTGTGGTTTTCTGCTGAGTAGGATTTCAATAACCTGTGTCCCAGCCTTGACTTTGCATCTCATTTTCAATGTGACCTTTCACAAGCCAAGCAAGATTTTGGTGGCGCCATTTCTTCAGTATGTCAAAGGGCACAATCTTTTTTTTTTTTTTTAATTTTTTTTAAGTAACTTTATTTATTTATTTATTTATTTATTTATTTATTTATTTACAAATAGTTTATTGTCAAATTAGTTTCCACATAACACCCAGTGCTCATCCCCACAAGTGCCCTCCTCCATGCCCACCCCTCCTCCCCCCACATCCACCAGTCCTCAGTTTTTGTCAGCATTCAAGAGTCTCTCATGGTTTGCCTCTCCCCCTATCCCCCACCATTTCCGCCCTTCTTCTCCCCCTTGGTCCTCTGTTAAGTTCCTCCTAATCCTCCTATACGTGCACACATATGATATTTGTCCTTCTCTGCCTGACTTATTTCGCCAGCATAACACCCTCAAGGTCCATCCATGTTGCTACACATGGCCAGATTTCATTGTTTCTCATTGCCATGTAGTATTCCATGGTATAGATAAACCACATCTTCTTGATCCATTCATCTGTTGATGGACACTTAGGCTCTTTCCATGTTTTAGCTATTGTGGAGAGTGCTGCTATGAACATTGGGGTACATGTGCTCCTATGCATCAGCATTTCTGTATCCCTTGGGTAAATTCCTAGCAGTGTTATTGCTGGGTCATAGGGGAGTTCTATTGTTAGTTTCCTTAGGAACCTCCACACTGTTTTCCAGAGGGGCTGTACCAGTTTACATTCCCACCAACAGTGTAGGAGGGTGCTCAAAGGGCACAATCTTGTAAGGTAAAACTTAGTTATAAGGGAGAAGATTAATTTGGTATGTTTAAAGTCCTGCCTAGAAGAAGAAAATATAAATCTTTATCATTTTAACAGGTTAGATAAGAAAAATGAAGTTTCTTTTCCAGGAGCAGGGATTTAGAGATAAAAGATGTATAAATTATGTCAAATATTCTTTAATGATGTTGGCAGTTCTCATCTGAATTCTGTGGAGGTTCATTATGTTGGAAGCTGGGGCTGAAGGTAGCACCTGTGATCATAAAACAATGACTGAACTTGTAGCCACCCAAAGTTCATGAAGATCTTAGGCTGCTTTTCAACATATAACTTCCTATCACTTGGGACAGATGTGCCATCCAAAACATTATCTGGCGCTACCATATTTGTTTTTAGTTTACAAAACAAGGCGGAAGTCATGGTGCTATTATCAACCATTCCCCGAGAAATCAGTTCATGTTAATCCTTTACTTTGCACTCCAAGCACAAGGCATTGAGAAGGTTCTTTGCAAGAGTTCAGCTGAAACAAAGTTTAGCCTCTTCCTTATAGCCTGGGTTCCAGGCCATGATCTGAGCAATTTCCAAGTATGGACCAATTCCCAAGATGCAAGATGGAACTTTTATTTACTGAATTTCCAACATAACACTTTGAAATTTCCATCAGTCAACAGCACATGGATAATGACGTCTGCTACCATATCCTACCAACATACACTGAGAGAGTGAAAAAGTGCAGAGTCCAAAGTGCAGAATTCAATATCTAAAGAATTAGGTTGGAATTAATTAATATCGTGCTTTTAAAGTTAATATTCATGTTTTACATATCCTTGTTGAAAAATGTACCTCCTTTCATTCTGCCGTCAGCAAAGTGTTCACCACTGGAAAGCCCCTCTTCTGTTTTTACAGCCACCTCTGCAGCTGTGTGATTCTATTTTTCCTGATGAAATGAACATTATGGTTTCAGACACAGCCAGGATCCATGGTGTACATAAATTATTCCAATATCATGCTGCACGCACAACACTAGCAACACTATTCTTTTCTCAAGTAGCATATAGGGAAATTATGTCACTGTTTGGCTTAAAGTGACACATCTATTACCCTTGAGTTGATGGATCCATCATGGAATTATTCTTGCCATGGTTTAGCAGCATTGAAGCTGGGGCACTAGACTTCAAGACTGTTAGATAAGGATTTCTAAGCATTCAGAGAGCAGAACCCAGCCCCTGCAGGTTAAAAGGAAAGTCTTGTTTACAAAATGTTATTTGCAAATGAAACATACATTTGAGATCCAAACACCTGATTTATCTCCATCTTTATCTGTGGAACGCAACTGCTGACCTAAAGAAAGTTGGGCTCAGTGACAAGATCTGGCAAGGCAGAAAAGCAAGTCATGAAGTTACAGATTCAGGCTTCAAATAAAGCCTTTCTCCCAACCTCTGCCCTACACATACCTCCTCCATTCCATCTATGATCATCTTTATCTCCCTTTAAAACACTAATGAAAATGAAATAAGTAACCTCTAAAGCCTTATGAGTCATCTGCTATACCCCCACGGGGGACTTATTTGGCGCTCTTCCTCAGAGCGTGGTGACAGGGATGGGCGGGGGGGAGGGAAATGATAACTGCAGAGGACAGGTGACAGGCCATGATGTGGGACCAACTGAACACTCTGTCAAAAAAACCATCATCTACCTTTTCGAATGTGATATTCCTAAAACTGAACTTTCAATTTCATAATGGTGAACATGCCTGGAATGGCTTGTCCTGCCTTTAACCTCTTACTCATATCTTGTGCCTCCCTCAGAACACAGCTCACTGGTCCCAGGCAATACTGGTTCCTCTATCCCTTGTATTACCACCATCTCTACTTTCAAGTAGCGCTCATAGTGCAGATTGCAATCCTGTTTATACTTCTGACTCAGTGTGCAAGCTGACAGCTCTTCTAGAGTAAAGCCAGTGCCGACTTTATTTCCAACATCCTCCCAGTGCTTGGCACCTAATGTACGATCAGACGAGTAAACTAATATATTAATTAGTGAATGACTCAAAGGCTATAATTCTGAAGCTCTGAAGCCTTAGTCTTATCCAAGCCACCTTTTCTATTGGAACGGATCAAGCATTTTGAACAGACACATGTATAGTGATTAGGCTATAAAATATGAACAGACAGATTTGTGGAAAGGCCACAATTTTGAGAGATAATCATCTTTCATAACCACTTATCCACGAAGGTAAACAACAGAGGGTATTTCTACCACCACAACTTAATTGCATTCATTCCAAAACTATTTGCTGACCACCTGTGATGGTGGTCCAAAACTGTTTTATTTTGGGTACAGCAGTGAAACAAATAAAACCAAGGCTTTAAAAACATGCAGCTTAGGGGTGCCTGGGAGGCTCAGTTGGTTAAGCGCCCGACTCTTGATTTCAGCTCGGGTCAGGATCTCATGGTTTGTGAGTTTGAGCCCTGCTGTGAGTTTGAGCTGTGCTGTCAGCACAGAGCCTGTTTGGGATTGTCTTTCTCTCTCCCTCTCGCTGCACCTCTCTTACTCACACTGTCTCTCGCTTATTTATTAAAATAAATAAATAAACTTTAAAAAACAAGCAGTATATAATACAGCAGATGTTAATTCATATGTGCCTCTTTCTGCATTAAGCACAGTAGTAGGTACCTGATGTGTATTACCGCTTTAGTCCTCAATACCCCCTACAAAATAGTCAAAATTATTCCCATTTTCACACTGGGGACATTAAGGCACAGAGAGGTGTATATATAGTCTCCCATAAAATTTCAAATGTCTTTTCTTGGCCTAAATTTCAGAGCTTTTGAAACACCCATAATTCTATCTATAATTGCCGTTTTGGCTATGCTGTGGTTGCAAAGTTCCTGGTATTTACAGCAAGAAGGGATTTGGGAACATTTTCCTTGAGGATCAGGACTGAGACAAGGATGTCCACTCTCACCACTTTTATCAAATCACAGTCCTAGCCACAGCAATCAGGCAAGAAAAAGAAATAAAAGGCATCCAAATTGGTAATGAAGAAGTAAAACTTCCACTCTTTGCCAATGATGTGACATTATATACAGAAAACTCTTAAAGACTCCACCAAGAAACTACTAAAACTAATAAATGCATTCAATAAAGTCATTGAATACAAAGTTAACATACAGAAATCTTTTGTATACCTATACACTAACAATGGAAAAGCAGAAAGAAAAATTATGAAAATAGTCCCATGTACCACTGCACTAAAAAGAAGAAAATACCTAGGAATAAACTTAATGAAAGAGTTAAAATATCTGTATTCTGAAAACTATAAAACAATGATGAAAGATATTGAAGATGACACAAAGAAATACAAAGATACTCTATGCTCATGGATGAGAAGAATCAATATTGTTAAAATATGCATACTATCCAAAGCAATGTACAGATTTATTCCAATCCCTATCAAAACACTAACAACATTCTCACAGATTTACAACAAATAATCCTACAATTTGTATGGAATCACAAGACCCCAAATAGCCAAAACAATCTTGAAAAAAAACATAACAAAGCTGGAGTCTCACAATCCCAGATTTCAAGATATATTACAAAGCTGTAGTAATGAAACAGTATGGCACTGGACAAAAACAGTCACAAATATCAATGAAACATAATAAATTGCCCAGAAATAAACCCACAATTGTGTAGTCAAACTATCACAAAGGAGGAAAGAGTACACAATAGGAAAAAGTCTCTTGAACAAATGGTGCTGGGAAAACTGGACAGCTATATGTAAAAGAATGAAACTGGACCACTTTCTTACACCAGACACACAAATAAACTCAAAATGGATTAAGGACCTAAATGTGAGACCTGAAACCCTGAAATTCTTAGAAGAAAACACAGGCAGTAATTTCTTGGTCATCAGCCATAGAAACATTCTTCTAGATATGTCTCCTCTGGCAAGGGAAACAATAGGGAAAATAAACTATTGAAACTACACCCAAATAGAAAGTTTGTGTATAGAAAAGGAAACAATCAAAACAACCTAAAGGCAATCTACTGAGTGGGAGAAGATATTTGAAAATGACATAGCCAATAAGGGTTAACATCCAAAATGTATAAGGAACATATGCAACTCAACACCAAAAACCCTCCAAATAATCCAATTAAAAAATGGCCAGAAGACATGAGCAGACATTTCTCCAATGAAGACATCCAGATGGCCAACAGACACATGACAAGTTGCTCAACATCTCTCAACATCAGGGAAATGCATATCAAAACCATAGTGAGATACCACCTCACACCTGTCAGAATAGCTAAAATCAAGAACACAAGAAACAGTAAGTGTTGGCAAAGATGTGGAGAAAAAGGTTTCCTCTTACAGTGTTGGTGGTAATGCAAACTGGTACAGACATTATAGAAAACAGTATGGAGGTTCCTCAAAAAATTGAACTAGAATTACTATATGATCCATTAATTCCACTACTGAGTATTTACCCAAAGAATATGAAAACATTAATTCAAAAAGACATGTGAACCCCTATGTTTACTGCAGTATTATTTAGAATAGCCACAATATGGAAGCAATGCAAGTGTCCATCTATGCAGAAATGGATAAAGAAGATGTACACACACACACACACACACACACACACACACACACACACACACACACACACTGGAATATCACTTACTCAGCTAAAAAAAGAATGAAATCTTGCCCCTTGCAATGACATGGATGGAGCTAGAGACTAATGCTAAGTGAAATAAGTCAGAGAAAGACAAATACCATACAATTTCACTCATATGTAGAATTTAAGAAACAAAACAAATGAACAAAGAAAAAAGACAAACAAAAAACCAGACTCTTAGGGTGCCTGGATGGCTCAGTTGGTAGGCATGCAATTCTTAATTTCATGGTTGGTCTTGAGTTCAAGGCCGATGTTAGGTGTGGAGCCTACTTAAAAAAACCAGATTCTTAAACACAGAGAATATCTGATGGTTGCCAGAGGGTAGGTGGCGGAGGACAGGTGAAATAAAGGGGTTAAGAGGACACTTATCTTGATGAACACTGAGAAATGCACAGAATTGTGGAATGATTATATTGTATGCCTAAAACTAATATAACACTAGAGGACAGGTGAAATAAAGGGGTTAAGAGGACACTTATCTTGAACACTGAGAAATGCACAGAATTGTGGAATCATTATATTGTATGCCTAAAACTAATATAACACTATGTGCTAATTGTATTTGAATAAAAAAAAGAGAAGTGTTCTCTGAATTGAGGATAGATCATTATATTCTTACTATGCACAGTAAAGAAAGAGCCCCCCAATAGAAAGGAGGAATCTCAGAAGAAATAAACTCCTAAATATATCTATCTTCTCAAAAAGAAAACTACTACCATTAAATAGTCAAATCCAATAACATGTTATAAATAGGTAACATAAACCATACTGTATCCATAGAGAAATCATACCAGACATATTCTTTTATTAACATGCAGCATGTTTCAAATCTAGCACGATTTTCTTTTAGTTTAACATAGAGAGAATCTCAACTCTTTAACATGCAATTCAAAGCATCCATATAATGCATTTGTCCATTGTTTTCATAGCACGCATTATACAGTCAGATCTCTGCGACTTAATGCCTGTTACCACGTGACTTGAAAATGATGAATAAAACCCAATACATGAGTTTGAGAACACAAGACCTGGATAAAAATTTCCATCAGAAGTCCTTTGAGGTGACATCAGAAAAAATAATATAGCCTCAAAATACAACAGCGGCACTATATATGAATTCTAAACCAATATTACTGTATCATTATCAAATTCCTCTATGTCTAAATTACTAATATCTCCATAGCAAAATTACCATAAAGATGCCTTTTTGTTTGTCTGCCATCCTAGTCTTGCTGCCTTAATTCCCTGCCCGCCCTCCTTGCTTTCATC
Organism: Proteles cristata cristata; assembly: GCA_017311185.1. Taxonomy (NCBI): domain Eukaryota; kingdom Metazoa; phylum Chordata; class Mammalia; order Carnivora; family Hyaenidae; genus Proteles; species Proteles cristata. The sequence continues at coordinate 31,810 of JAESUZ010003067.1, read as the reverse complement.
GTTTCCCTTCCTCATGCAAAGCAAATCTCCTGTTGTCTGTGTTCGCACCGCGCTCTGCTTGTACTTCTGGTAAAGGCCTTACTTCCCGTTGCCTGGTATTTGAAGTTAGTTGTTTCCTTGTCTGCCTCTCCAGTTAAATTGTGAAGTCCCTGAGTGGAAAGGCTAGGACTTTTTTGTCTTCCTCGCCACCCAAGGCCCTTAGTGCAGTGATTTATATAAAATAGGGGTTAAGAAGATGTGTGACACATGAGTGATGATCATTCTATTTGTTTTTAAACCAAGAGCACTAAGTGGAATCGATCATGTACCTATATGGCATTTTGCCTCACAACATTGTGAACGCCTTCTGGTGGAATATGTCAACTCTTTTCATTTATGTTTACAAGATCCACTTCCCAGGGATTGATTCAGGAATTATGAATAGTCAAGGCCCCTAGGCATCGCCCAACTTTAAAGTCATCTCATCTCTTTTTATCAAGTTTATTTATTGAGCGAGAGAGAGAGAGAGAGAGAGAGAGAGAGAGAGAGAATGGGTGGGGAAGTGACAGAGAGAGGGAGAGAGAGAATCCCAAGGAGGCTCTGCAGAGCCTGACGCTGGTCTCCATCTCACAAACCATGAGATCATGACCTGATCCAAAATCCAGAGTCAGATGCTTAACCGACTGACCCACCCAGGCGCCCCAGTCATATAATTTCTCTAACAGACCCAGAGGACTGGAACCTGAAACCAACCATTAAGTGGCTCTGTAACACCAGCCTGATAATAAGCTTGAGCCAAAGGGAAAGGTGCTGGCTCAGGATGAGGGGCATGGACTCCAGGGAGAAACTACCCCCCCCCATTCCCTAGCTCTGAAACATTTATTAACTAAATCTCTTTCTTTAGAATATTATGTTGGGGGAAGAAGTTTTGTGAGGATAAAATGAGAGCAGGCTCATGAAGTATAAGCACAGTGCTCAGCACATAGTGAACCCACCACAGCCACCATCCCTGTCCTGGTCTGCAGAGAGTCTGGAATGTCACCCTGCTGTCCACCTTTGCTCAGCCTTGCATATCATTTGCCAGGGGTTTTGAGTAGGGATTCCAATGAAATACAGGATGCCACTGAAACTTGAATTTCAGATAAACAAAACATACTTTTAGCCAGATGTGTGCCCCATATAATGTTTGGGACATGCATTTACTAAGAAATCCTTCATTGTTTATCAGAGATGCAAATTCAACAGGGCTCCTTGTATTTTTCTTTTCTTTTCTTTTTTTTAAATGTTTTATTTATTTCTAGGAGAGAGAGAGAGAGAGAGACAGCGTGAGCAGGGTAGGGTCAGAGAGAGAGGGAGTCAAAGACTCTGAAACAGGCTCCAGGCTCCGAGCTGGCAGTCAGCACAAAGCCCGATGCGGGGCTCGAACCCACGAACCGCGAGATCATGACCTAAGCGAAAGTCGGACACTCAACCGACTAAGCCGCTCAGGCGCCCCTCCTTGTATTTTTCTTTGCTACATCTGGCCACACCAGCAGAAACTACCCCTCAACAGCAATCCCTTGCCGCAAGTCCTCAGAGTTAAACACAGGTTTACAGAGTTTGCATTTTAATTGCTTCTCTGTCCAGTCCATTTTAGGTATTAGCAATTAATCAAAAATCCAGCACAGGGACCCAGGCTAGTGAGGAAAAGCTGGGCAGCTTTATTCCAACTTAATATGACTGAGTTTTTCACTTGGGGGAGACATGGCATTTTTGATAAGAACGAGTTTGTTCTGTGCCAAATGCACAATCCAATTCTGTTAGTTTTCTACCCGTACAGTATTTTGGGGTGGCTCTATAGACGTAGCCTAGAATTCAGTGTCTGTACATTCTAGAAGCTCTCTATAAGCAAAGAAGGCTGTGTCAGAACACATACAAATAAAAAAACTCCAAAACCAGTTCAAAGCATTGGCTGGGGAAAGGGTTTTTGGTTATATCTCCAACAACTGGCACGCGTAATATTTTCTTTCTTCACTCACTGGTTCTTCTTGTTACAGAGTTTTAGTGTTCCCTTGGTGAAGCTGGACTCAAAGGAGAGATACTAACTCTATGGAGCAGTAGCTATCCCCAACCTCATACTTATTTCTGACAGAGTAATTTTACATAATAGATCTTTTCCAGAGTATGTTGTAAAGTGCTACAAATACCTGATAGATGTCCACAGTGTGGAGACTGACCATGTGATTATCTTTTAAGAAATGCATGCCCCTATGTGCATCTATAGGGATATGTATATGTGTAGGTATATATATTCAAGATCAGACAGGCTATTTTAAAGAACTTTTATTTGGGGTAAAATGGATTATTTCAACAGTTGATACTTTGATACTATAAGTTGTTTAAATGCAGAGAGTTTTCTGGATATGCTTCTTGCAGATCCACTACATGGTCCACAGGACTCTTGAGATTTATCCTGAGAACTTTATTTTATTTATTTTTTAAAATCTTTTTTAACTTTTTTTTATTTCTGAGAGAGAGAGAGAGAGAGACAGCGTGAGAAGGAGAGGGTCAGAGAGAGAGGGAGATACAGAATCTGAAACAGGCTCCAGGCTCTGAGCTAGCTGTAAGCACAGAGCCCGACGCGGGGCTCGAACCCACAAACTGTGAGATCATGACCTGAGCTGAAGTTGAACACTTAACAAACTGAGCCACCCAGGTGCTCCGTGAGAACTTTATTTTAAATAACCAACTGTATCTTTTGCTTATTCTGCTGTATTGTGTTTCTTAATACTTGTTATCAATTTACTTGATATCATAGCATGTATCGTTTTTGCAAAGCATGTCCTTCCATTAGAATATAAAATCAGTAAGGACAGGGGCTTTGTTTATTCTGCTCATAGACATTGTCTCAGTGTCTAAAAATGTGCTAAGCACATGGTAATCACACAGTATTTTGAAAGAACACGTGAATACAATAGTCCAATAATAGCAGCTACTTTTTGTTGAGTGGCTACTATGTGCTATGGACTGTGCAAAATGTTTTATATAGGACAGGAGAGATACATGTTTTATTGTTCATAAATGTCTCCAAGGATGGATCCTGGTGACTGAAAGAACTTTATTTTCTTGAAGGAAGTAATAATTGATAGTTGTGGAAGGTGAGAATGGAAAGAACTTTATGGTTGTAAACAATTTTGCCTATGACAGAAAAACATAAATACAGGTCTTGAAAGGTCAAGGAGCTACTATTAGGACTTTGGGAAAAAAGAGGCAAGATTGAGATTAAGGAGCACTTGGAGGAAAGTTCTACAAAAAGAAAACTCCATGGCTGGAGTCAAATGAAGGAATTTTGGGGTAGCAGTTAAGATATATGATAGGGATTTTAAAGGGAAACTTTCTTACCACGTTATATATAAATCAGTTTCCGCTATTTCTTGAACCAAATGTTCTGTAAGTTGTATATTTCTTATTGGTATCTATACATTTTCTTTGGTGGGTATTATGAGGAATGCCATGACTTTCTCCAAAATACACATGAGAAGACAGCAGGGTTGCCTGCCTAGATCAGCCACAGACATAAGTAGAATCAAAGAATCTGACCATTGGGAGTCACCACATAATCCAACATCCCATCTAATATGGGATTAACTCCACTGGACTCTTAAAAGATGCCTTCTGTATCAGCATGCCATTTGATAACAGACACTTTATTAGGAAGTCCAATGGGTTTTTTTCGGGGGACAGATCCATTATTCTCTTATTCAGATCCTTTTTGTAACTTATCTGAAACCTACTTAACTATAATTTGCTTAATGTTATTGAAGTAATATGCTTTTTAGGAGTCAGTAATGTATTTGACAATCGGGTTTTCCTTCTCTTGGACCTTTAGGAAAAAAGAGACTCTGAATGTCTCTTCCTTACATGTGACATTTTGTCAATGCAATGAAAATACAATAATATGGACTTAAACATTTTTAAACTAATAAGTTAATTTGTTAAATTATTATTAAATTAATAATTTAATTTGTTACATTAATTGTGCTGTCATTGTGCTCGGTCTTTTCTAAGAGTCTACTAATTCCTCTCTTTAGGGATCCTTCAAGTGTGTTCTGAAAGTAACAGTAACAACAAATACAGTGTCATAATATCAGAGAAATCTCTATACTCTAGTGCCACCTTTCAAAGGGAGTAAACTGAGTCAGAGAGCAATAGGCTTTGGTCAAAGTCATGATGGTTGATAAGTGGCTGTGTGCAAAACAGACAATGTGAGCTATGACACTCTGTCCATTTAAATATCTACTTGAAGTGTCTTATGGGACATAGCACATCGACCAAAATATCAAGCAAGGGAAAAATTAGTCCCTTGACATAGTTTGGCAGATGGAAAGTAATAAAGATATTCAACAATGATACCAACCTTTCTCAGTTTCCTAAACAACACCCCCCAAAAAACATTCTACATTTCTCTCCACAGCACTGGTTTTAAGTACCACTCTCTTTCTTGAAATAGGTTAGAATTTGGACTTAACAACTAGTGATTTTCAAAGGACCAAGTCCATGTCTGATCATGTATTAAAGGGCTGTGTCCCTCCTTATTCATATGCAGAGCTATAATTGAAAAAAGTTAATCATACTGATATGTGAAGAAGAGAAAAGGGGTGGGGGAGGGTCAAAATCTCCAAAGATTCAATATGAATACTAACGCCTTTGTTGGGTACTCACTCATAGCAGACACACAAAAGATAAGCCCGTAACACTGTCAACATATTGTGTTGTGAAGTCAAGCAATCACCATGCTCAAAAAGGATTAAACTGAGATGATGTTTAAATCTCTGAACAGTTAAATGTCATTTATCATTTTGATCTAACGAAACCCAGCAGCGTCCCTGTATAGGGGAGAAACGGGTTTACCGTCATGCAGAATGAACCTTGGTGCAATAAGGAGGAATTTCACCAAGGATTTTCCAGGCAACCCAGAGGAGCAACCTGTGAGGCTCATCAGTTCACTTTCATCATACAGAGAATTTCATCCACAGCATGGCATAGCCTTACATTTGGCATTCAGGAGAAATCACCTTCATCTTTCCACCTGCCGAGAGGTGGGAGTCATTTAGCTGTGTCTAAATTATTAGTGTGAGTAGCCAAATCTGGGCTCTTGTTCCAAACAGAAGATGGTTTCTTTAGTCAGATATGTGCATGGCAACCATCCATTAACATCGACACATTTGCCTGATAAAAGATTCCAGAAATCAGTGTATCTGAATGCCAGGGATGAGCAAGACACTTGGACATGAGATGCTGTGAAGGGAAGAGACACAAGGAAGGATGCATAAGGGATATAAGGGGAAATACCTTGCAATTCATCTGTTTTCTCTATTTTTCACTCTCTACCTGAAGCATAAGACAACACTTTGAGTTTCTTATTTTCCCCTGCCTCCAGGTTCACTGTACTTCTGGGCTATCCTCCACACTCTAGCCAAAGAATTCTTTCCAGACCATAAACACAATCTTGACCAAAAATCTCCAATGTCTTAAAAAAAATAAAAAAGAAAAAGAAAAAAATGGCCCCCATGTGTCATCATCGCCATCATAATAAAGGTCAAGCACGGTAGTGTTATGTGCAAGGGCTCTTACACACTGGGTCTCACAGCTTTCTAGTATCCTTTCTGGCTACTTTCCACGTGGCGCTCGCTGACCACCAACACAATTACCCTGCATTTCAGCTACACAGACCTTTATTCCCTTTGCCAAATTCTGTCTGTCCTTCTCTCTTCCATTTCTTTAAAAACCAGGAATGCTAGATCGGAAATAACTTTTCCTTTCTTACATGTCCAGCGAAGTCTGCTTCTCTCAGAATGACGTGATCTGTGAGATCTCAGACCTTCATGGCTCAGTTACTTGTTCCCATCTATTAAATAGAGCTATTACTATACTGCATTGTAAATATCTCTGTGTGTAACTAATTTTTCTACCAGGCTTTGGGCACCTTAAGGGAAAATATGGTGTCATCTCTATTTTTTGTTTTCATTAACATTGCTTGTCATGGGTATAGACCTCAGTAGTGGCTGTGTGTTCTTATTTCAGTAAGGTGGTTCCCTTCAGAATATTTGCAATGTCTCCTTCTGTACGGAGATGGTATTAACTAAGCTTGGCAAAATAATAGTGCAAACCCAGAACACTGTAAAATAAGTTCAACTGTATTTTAGTTGAGCCTCGTAGCTCTGGAGTCCACTCTGGGCTGTCCTTGGGTAAGGAGGTTCGACCATATAGTACTCACACACATAAATGGGGACCATGTCTTTGATCTCCCTTCACTTGTATTTCTTAAGGATAACAGATATATCCCTAGGCAGGTAAAAGAGGAGATGGGTTATCAGGGGATGGGAGCATGGTACCATGTTAAAGTCAGTTTCAAGTACAATGAGTTTGAAGAGTCAGAGATGGATTTCCAAATATGGGGTTAGTGCCATTGGACTTGAACACATGTAACCTTTTGAAGCTTGGGACAAAGTAGGAGAACATAGGGTTCTAGAATGCATTTTAATTTATGCATGACTATTGTAGACTAAGATGCTCTTTTCTAATTCAATTACTAGCTCACAAGTCCAAAATAAGGACACACACACACACACACACACACACACACACACACACACACACACTACAACATACCAGAACAATGAAGCTAGAAAATAAACACATAATTCATATCAGTTAATAGGCAGCATTTTTTGCAAGCTTATATTATGTAGTCAAAACCGAAATCAACACCTCTCCCCAGAAACCACTTTTCTCAATTACAGATTTTCTTTTAAAGGCACTTAAAGTCTATATAAGCCTGTCCCTAACCTTAGCTCCCTCCTCCACATTTTGAAAAAAATGATCCTTATAGGTATTTAGAATACAGGAATTTTTTTTTTAAAAGTCATAGAGAAATAAATACAACTAGCTTTAAAAGGTTTGAGAAGGTTTTTTTTTTTTCTTATGCACCAAAAAAAGGGGGGGGGGTGGAAAGGAAAGAAAATATAAAACATGAATCTTTTAAAAGCTTAAGGTACTGAAATTTTTTTAGAAAGGAAGCTCTTGACATTGATCACCAGTGTTTGGCAGCCAACTATGCTGATGTTAATAGGCTTTTCAAGCCTATGATGCCATTTCTGAACATGGTAAGTAAAAGCGGTGATACTGATGAGTGTATAGTCAATCAACCCTGCTGGATCTGGTTTAGAGGACATGTGTGAATTTACAACTACTTCTGTACAGCAATCACAGAAGTCACCAAAGAAGAGAGTAGTATTCTACCACGTGACATGAGAAATGGAGCCTCTTTGGAGGCCGAATTAGACATCATACATGGTATGTGGATATAAGTGATTGTCCTGAGACTTTTCTAAAAATAATGGGTAGCCCAAAAGAGCAAGCCCAAAACTCAAGAAGAAAAAGGTCTGAAATGGTCATCATAAAAACACATGTTAAGTATCTCCATGTGAAATATAATGGAGCTCATAAGCAAATGTAAAGAAACGATTCATTCATAATCCAGGTTAATTTCTCAATATAGACAATACATCCATGGTTCTCTTTGCTAGGTTACTGATGTCACAGTGGGGGTCTTGAGATTTGTCTTGAAGGAAGCAGGGATGTGAAAAGTTCCAGAAAATGCGGTCCCCTTAGAGTCTCTCCTCAGATCAGATTTCTAACCACTTTGGATCAGATGGTCCTACCAGCTCCATAAGAAGTTATTCTTCTCCTTGACAATAGGGTAGTTGTCACTCGGTTGTCTTCCTTCCGTCCAGGATGAGTTCTTTTCTCGTTCTCTATCCCTTCTACTCGCTTTATAGTGATCTCGGTACAAAATCCATCAACACATTCATTCCTCGTTCTACTGTTTATTGAAGGACTAAGACGTGTGAGTCACTGTGCTTTTTATAGTGATGAACACAATGCAGCTTGTGCTCTCATGCCTTTCACTTTGGGTTCTAGTAGCATAATAAATGTCAACCACATTGGTTTCCACAAACATAATTTTGTGGCCTGACGCTAGCCTGATGGCATGAGAAACACGAGGAGGCATACATAAAAATAAGGATCCTTGGATCCCACCCACAGATATTCCATTTCTGTTTGGGGTGAAATCTGGTGATTTATAGTTAAAAACAAACAAAAACCTTGCCAAGTGTGCTTTCTGGTACATATCCAGACTCGGGAACTAGTCTAGTGTACAATTAACTGAATTTTCTTTTTAGGAGAAAACAATAAACCACGTATTCATTCTGCTCCATCAGAGAGCCTGACAGCCAGCACAGCTCCTGAGTTCGGTGGGTGGGGTGGGGGAGGGGTGGGAGCAGAGAAATAAGTGAAATCATGGTGTAAGAGAGTTTGAAAGTCACACAGAGCAGGTCAGAATCAGTAAATCCTAGCAGCATATGTATTTTTTTTAAAGGCCAGAAGAATCCAAGACAAGTATTAGAAGCTGAAAGTCAAGATCTGAGAGGCAGAGAAGACAAAAGTAAGAGGCAGAAGACAGGAACGGGCAAGACCCCCAGAAGGAGAGTGGGAGAAATTTCCAACTTTATGTACCTGGCAATGCACTGCCTGCTTAACTCAACTCTATCTTGTGTCCAAGTTCAGTAAAACTCTTCAGTCAGATCGAAAGCCAGACACCTCCCTTCCTGCCATAACATAGTTGACACATTATAAAACTGTTCTAGGTCCAATGTGTTCATGACCTACTATTCAGGAAACAGTATACAACTATTTAACAGAAGTGCCCAGAACGGAATCCACTTGCAGAGAGATAATGGTCTTAGTGATACGGCTTAGTATGATTTTCCATTTTTAGCTCTGGTCACTAGGATACAATATAAGTCCCATTTACTGAGCAGTCACTAGGTCCCAAACCCTGGTACTGTGTGCTTTTTCCTATGCAATAATGCATAGACTCCCCACAACAGCTTTATGTATTAAGTAGTTATTATCCCCATTTTACAGATGAAGAAATGGGTCAGGCGTAAGTGGTAAGCTGCAGACCCACAACCCAGGCCCAGAACTGTCTGGCTCCAGAGATTATTATCCTCTACTCCACTTTCCAGCACACAAAAAACAAAAAACATTGCCTTCCTCTTTTTTTTTTTTTAATTCAAAATACCACGCCCTCATTTTCCTGCCTAGAGGTAATATATTTAATGGTAAAGGTAGCAGTAAAGCTGTGAAATTATACCCTTGATTGGGTATTGTCTTGAATAAAGACAAGATGAATGGTTTTGACTTTAAAGTTACATAATGAAACGCTCATATAAATATAAGTAATTAAATTTTAGATTCTTAAACTTCACTGAAGCTAGATATATGACCTTTGGAAGGACATCCTTTCCTATAAGAAAGTCAGTCTCTCCCTGCTTATTTGTAAGTTGGACATCTTTACTCTTCCGCAACATTTTCCTGGATTGGAAACGATATCTTTCAAAGCCCTTTCCTATGAGGCATCTCATGCAATCATCCAATATCTTTCTGAGCTGAGGACTCTAGCTGTTACATTTTCATTTAACATATATATATTATATATAATATATATAAATTATAATATGTATATAAAACCTAAAGATCAAACAGGTAAAGTTAAGTAAATGAAGCAAAACAAAAAAAAACAAACAAAAACAAACAAACAAAAAAAAAAACAAGCCAAATTAAAGTCATACCTGATAGTTCCAGAACTGGGGTTAAAGGCCAGTGTTCTGGATTTTCATCCTAAGATTCCTCTCAGGAAAAAGAGGCCACAGAGAGAGGGGTTGACCTCAATTTTTATGATGATTAAAGACAAATGATAACATACCAGGGGGCTAAGGCAGCTCAGCTTGTTAAGCATTCCACTGTTGATTTCCGCTCTGTCATGATCTCACACTTCATGAGCTTGGGCCCCACCACGGGCACTGTGCTGATAGTGCAGAGCCTGCTTGGGATTCTCTCTCCGCCCCTCCCCTGCTTGCTATCTCAAAATAAATAAACTTTAAAAAATTTTTTTGAAAATAAATGATAACATACTGGTAATTAGCGAAGCATTTATGAAATGTAATATCATGCTTCACACTGATCTTCTAACATACATCAAATGACTAACCAAAGTTAAGAGACATTGATCATATATCTATGTCAACATGTCAATACTTATTCATACTTCTGGTCATGATTCATCCAAACTGCAAACTGCATTTTAAAACTGACTAATGAGCCAGCGTTGGTCTGTTTATTCTTTGATATTGTTATTTTGAGCTGCAGATATGGGAAACATTATATTTATAGCTCTTTGTGGATGTAATGAATACATAATGTGGCACTGTTTTGTTCTTGTAAAATAGAACAAGGTTGATATTGAAGCCCACAAGTAAACATATATGCTCTTGTTTGAATTTATTTTGAATTGAAGTACCATAAGACAGATGTAGACACACTCGTATAAAAATACAAAAAGAATTTTATTTAAAACACTATCATATGAAAAATGCTAGTGTCACAGTAACATTTTAGAGTTTCTTAATTTAGAATGTGTGTAATTTAAAAAGAAGAAAACTTTTAAACACTAGCCTCTTAATAAGAGAAATGCTTCACTATTTTCATTTTCTTTTTAGAGAGGGTGGAGGGGCAGGGGGAGAGAGAGAATCCCAAGCAGGCTCCACACTCGACATGGAGCCTAATACAAGGCTCAATCCTGTGACTGTGAGATCATGACCTGAGCCAAAATCAAGAGTCAGACACTTAACCAACTGAGCAACCCAGGAGGGCCAGAAATGCTTGACCGTTAAATTCTGTAGCATAAGTGGTGGAAAACTCAATGCAGCAACCTGTACAGATCTCTCAAATATAGGTAGACTTTAATCCATTTAAGCATTGAGTTTAAATTCTTTTAATGTTTGTTTATTTTGGGGGGAGGAGAGGAGCAGAGAGAGACAGAGAGGGAGACACAGAATCCAAAGCAGGCTCCAGGCTCTGAGATCGAACTCACAAACCACGAGATCATAACCTGAGCTGGAGTCAGACACTTAACGGACTGAGCCACCCAGGCGCCGCTAAGCAATGAGTTGTATAAAAATTTCTTCTGCAACAGCATATGTTTCAAAAGTAAAAACAACAGATTAACCAACACAACAATGCCTGAAATTAAGTATATGTTTGTATTTAAAATAGTAGTCACTGACTTAGGTTCATGAAATTGATGAATCTCCATTCTGTGATGACCCACTGTATACTTAACCAAGTTAGGGCTTCAAGTTAAAAATTACAATTACATGCATTTCTATATTTTCTCCATTTCATGGAGACCGATAAATAAGAAATAATTTTTTTTTCCAAATGGCAAAAGACAGCAAACAAAATGGGAAGAAAACCACCGAAAGGAAGTAATTTCAACAAGTGTCTGGGAAGCGAAAAAAAGGACTGTAGACAGAAAGCAGAGGAAGCCGCGGCCTAGAATGCCTGCTGGAGGCCTACATTCAAGGGGAAAATCTGCCTGCTATGCTCAATTCTTGACAAGACTGATATGTACAAATCCAGGTATGAAGGACATCGGCTCTGCTATTTGTATCTGAACATAAGGGTATCAAAAGCATACAGAATAGATGGGCCCAAGAGGCATAACACATTCATTGATTTTTCTCTATTGCTTTTCTATTCTATATAGCATTAATTTCTGGAATTAAAAACTTTATCATGTACTTCCTTCTGCTTTCTTTAGGTTTGGTTTACTCTTTTGTTGCAGTATCTAAAGGTGGAAAGTTAGGATACCACGTGGAGATCTTAAGTTTTTCGAATATAGGCATTTATAACTAAAAATTTTTCTTTGAAGCAGTGCCTTAGCCGCATCTCATAAGTTTTAGTAGGTTATCTAGGAGTGTGCTGTGTTACTTCCACATATTTAGGAGTGCTCTACATTTCTGTTACTGAATTCTAATTCCAATAAATTAGAGTGGTCAGAGAACATCCACTGTGTTATTTCTATGCAGTTAAATTTATTCAAGTTTGTTTTAAGGCATGGCATGTGATCTATCCTGCAGAATGGTCCAGGTGCACTTGAGAATAACGTACTTCGTTACTTCTGATATCTTCGAGGCCTAGCTGGTGTATAGTACTTTTTAACGTTCTCCTATTTCCTGTTGATCTTCTTCCCAGCTGCTCCTTCCATTAATGAAAGCGGAATACTGAAGTCTCTGCCTATCATTGCTGAATCCTCCACATTTCCTCTTCATTTCTGTAAGTTTTGCTTCATGCGTCTTGGTGCTCTGTTGTTAGGCGGGTATATGAGTAAAATGGTCATACCTTTCAGATTGATTGGCTCTTTTCACATTATAAAGTACCCCTCTTTATCTCTAATAATACTTGTTTCAGATCTATTGTTTCTGATATTACTATAGCCATTCCAGCTTTATTGTAGTTCTAGATTTTCTCCAATGTTCTATTCTAGGAGTTTCAGTTTTGTATTTTACATTTAGGTCTGTGATCCATTTTGAGTACATTTGTGTGAAGTGTATAAGGTCTTTAGATTTATTTTTCTGCATGTGGATGTCCATTGTGTTGCTTTTATTCCTTCATCTAATATCTGTTGAGTATATTTATATTGATCTAATTTTGGGCTCTCCATTCTGTTCCATTGATCTAGTTGTCTACTCTTTTGCCAAGAGCAAATTGCCTTGATAGCTTTATAGGAAGTCTGGGAGTCAGGTAATGCATGTCCTCCAACTCTGTTCTCCTTCACTATTCTGTCTTTCCATATACACTTTAGAATCTGTTTGTCAATATCCACAAAATAAGTTGCTGGGATTTTGATAGGGATTGCAATGAATCTACAGACAAAGTGGGAAGAACTGGAATCTTTACAACACTGAATCTACCTGTATATGAATATGTAATATCTCCCCATTTAATTCATTTTTTAAAATTTTGTTCATTTGAGTTTTATGGCTGTTGTGTAGTTTCCTTCATCTGCACCTTGCATATATTTTGTTAGATTTACACCTAAATGTTTCATTCTAGGGAGTGCGAATGTAAGTGGTATTGTGTTTTCAATGTCAAATTCCACTTGTTCATGACTGGTAGATCAAAAATGATTGACTTGTTATACTAAACTTATACCTGTAACCTCACCATCATAATGTATTAGTTCTAGGGAGTGCGAATGTAAGTGGTATTGTGTTTTCAATGTCAAATTCCACTTGTTCATGACTGGTAGATCAAAAATGATTGACTTGTTATACTAAACTTATACCTGTAACCTCACCATCATAATGTATTAGTTCTAGAAGGGCTTTTTAAAAAAATTTTTGGCTAGTTCTTTCAGTTTTTCTACACAGATGATCCCATCATCTATAAATGCTTTTACTTCTTCCTTCCCAATCTGTATACCTTTTATTCTCTTTTCTTGTCTTATTGAATTTGTTAGAACTTCTAGTACAAAGCTTAAAAGGAGTGCTGAGGGGCAGGTGGGCGGCTCAGACAGTTAAGCATCTGCCTTTGGCTCAGGTCATGATCTCCCAGTTCATGAGTTCAAGCCTCACATCAGACTCGCTGCTGTCAGTGCGAAGCCTGCTTCGGGTCCTCTGTCTCCCTCTCTATATGCCCTTTACCTGCTTGTGCTCTCTCTCTCTCTCTTTGTCCAAAATAAATAAATATTTTTAAAAAGGAGTGGTGAGAGGAAACTAATGCAGCATTTTATTCAATTTTTTGCACTAATATATTTAGTGATTTCCTTATTGGTTGGTCTAGAGTTTAGCATGCCAATCTTAAATTACCAGAATAAGCTTAAGATTTATAATGACTTAGTTCCAGTGAGAGCTAGAAATGATACTCCTATACCTCTCCACTCCCTTCCTCCCTTTTTGTGATATTATTGTTATGCATACTGCATCTATAAATGTTGCAACCATTGCATAACACTGGAATTGCTAAAACTATTGCTTTACATAATTTTGTGTTTTACAGAAGCTCAAAGACAACAATGCAAAGCAGTAAATAGTTACAGTTTTGCTCTTTAATAACTTAAAAAAATCATTTCTTGATTTCTTCATTTGTCCTTATGGTCTTAAGTTAACCATGCGGAGTCTTTCCTTAGTCCAATACAGCAGGTCCTTCTACCACTTCCTAGAAACTCCCAAACAGGAGCTGGGTTTACAGTTTTGAAGCATAATTTCTTCTTCTAAGGAAACCTGATTTTGCCCTTAAAGTCTGTCAACTGACTGGACTATGTCCATCCACACTGTTGACGATAATCTACTGAGACAAGCGATTGCAGATGTTAACCACATTTATAAAACACCTTCTCAGCAACATCTAGATTAGTGTTTGGATTAATAACTTGGTACTAAAGCCTACCCACGTTGACTCATAAAAGCAAACCAAAAAAGTCTATATTGGTGTGCTCAGTGGTACCCTGCATTTCTCTGCAACTTTCTTCATTGTTCTTCCTTCTTTCCTCTGTTTGTTGTTCAAACTGCATAATCTCTATTGGTCTATCTTCAGGATTTCCAACTCTCCTGACAATTAAGCCTATTGTTGAGCCCTTCTAGGATTTTCTTGTTGTTGTTTCAGTTAACTGTAGTTTTCAAATAAAGAATTTCTATTTTTTTATGGTCTCTGTTTATTAACGCTCTTGGTTTGACGTGACTTTCTTGTCATACTTTCCATTATTCCCTTGATCATCATTTTATCTTTAAGTACATTTATAATGGCTACTTTGAAGTCTTTTTCTCTTAATTCTGACACCCAGTTGCTTTGACCAGCAGTTTCTATTTCCTGATTTCCTTTTTTCTTTCCAATATATGGCTCAGACTTTCCATTTCTTTTCATGTCTTGTAATTTTTGCTGGAACATGGAGATTCTAGATAATAGATTAGGACAACTGGGCTTGTTGTTCCTTTTTTTGTTTGGTGACTGGCAGAGTCACTGTATTTCCCCCAGAAATGTTAAGTGTCTGATTCTGCACTTCATGGTGCCAAGCCTTAGCTTTGCCCAAGTTCTTCCTGGGATTATAGTGCTTTTGGCTCGGCTCTCTTTGACCACCTTGGTCCTTAGCAACCCCCAGCTGTTAATCTTTACTAATCAATGTCTAATTGCTATATTATTTTTAAAAATGTCCTTGGGCATAATTGATCCACAGATTAATTCAAATGCAGTCTCTTTCTTTCTTTATTCTTTCTTTCTTTCTTTCTTTCTTTCTTTCTTTCTTTCTTTCTTTCTTTCTTTCTTTCTTTCTTTCAATGCAGTCTCTTTTAAAAGCATAGTTTGTAAGGTCAGTCCTTGAGATTTGTTTGATGACACGTGGGTTTCTGCCAACTTACTTTTTTCCCAATTCTGTCTAGAAAATTAGTCAGTCTACACTTTAGCCCACATGTCAAATTAATCTACCTATCTCCTCCATTGCCTTTCACCAAACCTCTCTTGTTTTGGTGAACACCTCTCTTAGGTCAGTTTGGGATGTCATAAAATACCATAGACTGGGTGGCTTACACAACAGAAATTTATTTTCTCACAGTTCTTGTGTCTAGAAGCCCAAGATCAAGGTACTAGCATGGGCAGGTTCTGGTGAGAGCTCTCTTCATGGCTTGCAGATGGCCAGCTTCTCACTGTGTCCTCATTTGGCTGAAAGAGAGAGAGCATGTTTTCTGGTGTCCCTTCTGATAATGGCACTACTTCCATCATGAAGGCCCCACTCTCATAACCTCATCTAAACTTCCTTATGCCCTAAAGGCTCCATCTCCAAATACAATGGCACTGAGTGTTAGGGCTTCAACATATGAATTGGGGTGGATATCATAGCAATATCCCTAGGATTGAACTTCACACTCTGTTGCAAATAAAGTTAGTTCCTTCTGGAAATTTGGAGCTCTCCATTTTACAGTCTGCTTCTCGTCACCCCCCCCCCCCAAACAAAATCTCTGGGTCAAGGCTCTAGAGCTGGAAGTGGGGACAATGTCAAACTTATCTGTGAGTGACACCCCCAGTTTAGGCGTTGGGTACTAAGCGGAGAGGGGCAGTAGTTTCTTCTGGCTGGCCTCTCCCACGATGGAACTGCCATCTCACAAACCAGAGCAAGGGTGATCAATGGCCCAATATTCTTAGCAGTGTTTTACCCGAAGTAGAATCTTAGTCCCACAAGTGTTAGGCTGGGCCGAAGAAGGGTGCCTCCATCTCTCAGTTAAAATCACCTACAATTCACACTTAGCAACAGGCGGCTAGAGGAAAGACGAGAAACCATTATCTCCTGCCCTTCCCAAGAAGACAGAGCCTCTGGGAGATGGAGGCAGAGGGGGCTCTGTCTTCTTGGCTACAGCAGTTTGGAACTGCATCTCTGTCTCAATTGAACTCTGAGACAGAAGGGAGGAAATGGTTCTTAGTTCAAAAACCACAGACTCTTACTGTTCTTCCAGAATTTTAGATTTTCTTGAATAAATGCACCTTCATTTGCTGTATGTTCTTAGGATTACAGAGACAAATTTGTCTATCAGGCCAGAAGTGGAACTCACCCAGCAGGAAGATATTTAACTGCTCACTAGAGAAGTCGAAATAATTAAATTAATTGGCGAGAAATGAGGTCATCACTTGGATATCTGCATCTCATAGTAAAATAGTGGATCCTCAACATGCATCCAAGCTCCCAACCTACTTGCAGTCAACTGAAACCTGTCAGTTGAAACCTCTGCCCACGTACACAGCACTTCCTAGGAGCTCTTTAAGGCCTCATTATCAAATATTGATAAAGGAGTATCACCAGATATCCGACAACAAACATGTATAGAAGTAAAAGGACAAGGAAAATAAAAAGTCAACAGTCTAGGAAAACAGACAAAAGTAAAAGAATAAAAATAACTTCAAAAAGACCTGTAATTAATTTCCAGAGAGAGCATCTCCATAAAAAGGAAACAGGAAGCAATGGAAAAGGAACGATCAGAAATGAAGGAAGAGAATTTGGAAGTTAAAAATATATTTGCCAGTGAAATTTTCAATATAAAGTCAGAGATAAATTCAAGCAAATTTCCAAAAATGAAAAAATAAAAAAGACATTAAAAAGTATGGAGGAAAATACAGAAAGGGGAATTTATCTTGTAGTTTCAAATTATGATTAATAGGAATTCTACAAAGGAATAACAGCAAACATAAGAGTAGAAAATATTCAGTAAATAATTGAAGAGAATTTCTCAAAGCACAAGTATACGAGTTTTTCAGATCAAAAGGCCCAAGACAATAAATGAAAACTAAGAATCTTTCCCATGAATATAACTGTAAATAAATACCTTTAAGCAGCAAAGAAAATGAAAAAACAAAAAACCCCATAGAATCTTCCAGAGGGCTAGAGTTGGAGAGGACCCAATCACATATAAAAAGAATGAGCTTCAGGTTGATATCAAACTTTCCATCAATTATGCTGGACTCTAGAAGTCAACAAAGAAATGCTTCATAGTCTTGAGAGGAAAATGTGCGTGAGAAATTTTATGCTGACCAGACTACCAAACATGGGGGCAGAATAAAGAAACTTTAGGCAGCAAGGAGTTGAAAATGTGCATCTCATGTATTTTAGGTTATTGAGAATGTACCTCAGCAAGAATACAAAAAGAGTAAACCAGGGAGAAGCCAATGGGATCCAGTAAGCAGTAAGAGAAATTGCAGGATTATAGCTACTCAGGGGTGCTACGGAATCAGCAGTCCAGCTAGGACTGCGAGGACAAGGGATCCAGGATGGAAGATTCTGGAATATTAAAAGGAACTGATAGGCAAGATACAATGACTGCTGTCTTAGAAAATTTGAGGTCAGGGTGAAATCAGTTGTGGTTTATGGAAAAGGAACATCCAGTTGCAATTTACTCTTGGAACACTCTCCTCTAAGTGACTGTGACATTGGACCTGGAGAGACAGAAATGCAGTCTTAAGCACAGTACTTGACTCTGCAATGAGAACCATCTACAGGCCCATAATAACGCCAATACATTTTTGTTATATTTTTACATTTTAGACTTTGGGACAAACCACACGAATCTTAATTATGGTTACAGAACAGACTAAAATCATCCACTTTGAGAAAGTAAACACAGGGGCGCCTGGGTGGCTCAGTCAGCTAAGCGTCCGACTTCGGCTCAGGTCATGATCTCACGGTTCGTGGGTTTGAGCCCGTGTCAGGCTCTGTGCTGACAGCTAGCTCAGAGCCTGGAGCCTGTTTCAGATTCTGTCTCCCTCTCTCTCTGTCCCTCCCCTGTTCACACTGTCTCTCTCTCTCTCTCTCAGAAATAAAACATTAAAAAAAAGAGAGAGAGAAGGTAAACATAAACGTATAGTTAATAGAGACTGGAAGGTAGACAAGATAGAAGGGAGGGTAAAAGCAACAATATCCTTACCTTGAAAAGGAGAAAGTCAAGAGAAATGAAGCACTTTATTTAATGTTGCTGAAAGTTGTAGATGACGTCATATCACCATATTGGGAGGAGGGAGATAGGAAAGGTAAGTGATTATAAGTGAGCTAAATTCCTAATATTTAAAAGGAGAAAAACAACAATATCAACAATAATAGTAACAGTTAAGACTGTATGAGCCACTGTTTTAAGGATTTCACATATATTAAATAATTTAATTCTCGTAGAGACACCCTAGGGAAGATGCTATTTTTAATCCTACTTTACAGATGAAGAAGCAGGCATAGAGAGAGAGAGTAACCCACTCAAGGTCATGCAGCTGTAGAGTGGCGAAGCCACATTCAAACCTAGACAAACTGGCTCTAGAGTCCTTAGGTTTAACCTGTTTGTACACAAATGGCTTCTCAAAACAATTTTAGACAATGACAAAAGTTGATCATTGAAAGAAAGGAACTATTAATTTTCATTATATGTTGTATTCTTTAATCCTAGTCATAGATTACTTTGGTAAATTAATACAGCAAGTGAAGTTTGTACAAAAGGGCAAGAATGAAACGTAGCTTTAACCTGGATGTGTAATGTTGGCCATATCACACAACAATGAATCACTTACATGTCACGCACAATGCCAAAATGGAGAGAGCTAAATGTGGAGGAGAGATACCGATACTCTAGTAGACGGATAACTACAGAGATGTCGAGTGGATGGAGGGATACATCTATCTTTGGGAAATTCAGGGAGGTAAGCTTGGTGAGCATTTGGGGGTCTCTCATCCTTGACTGCGTTTGCCTCTCTCTTGTGCCTGAAACGTTCCAAATCGCCTTTTAAGACTACACTCAAGTACCACTACTTCCTTCGATGTTTTCCTGCCCTGTGACTAACGACCATGATGGAGTCATATGCTACACAGAGGCTGGGCTCCAGAAGGCAGCCTCTATGGCTAAAATTGTCAATAGTCAAAATTCAACTTGGCATTCCCATAGGAAAATGCTGTAACAGAAACCACCGTATTGCATCTCAGTAGATCTAACAGAGTTAATTTTTCTCTAAATTTGGAAGAGATTACTGTTTCTTGGTGAGATGCACAAAAAAAACTGGCTTTGTTTTAAGGCCATGTAGCATGAATAACACCTGTTTTTAAACTTTGTAATCTTATTTAAAATAACTTTGGGAAGAGCAGATAGCTCATGTTTCATTTCTGGACTATACTGATCAAATCGGGTGATGGGCACGAGTTGTCATTTTTCTCCTCTTCTTTCACTTTTACTTGCTGAGTTCATAAATTGAATTCATATAAACTAAATGGAAGAAAGATGTAAATTCTCTGTAATCCTTTCATTGAGCCTTTCACTGAAAATTGTACACACTTATCATTCTACATTGAAATGATGCATAATATAATTTACATAGGAAAGCATGAATAGAGAATGATGGATTAATGAGTGACAGAAGAGATGAAAGAGACATTGATACAAGGATGAATAGATGAAAAAATCTTGTAATATATTAATAAAGTGTTAGGTAGCTGCTTAGATGTAGATAAGGAGGCTTAGAGATAGAGATGGACAGATGAATAGTTGGGATTATAAGCACAGAACTTGATAGACAGCTTCTCAGAATGATAACAGATAATGGAAAGATGCTGATCAGAGAGAATCTGATGATGAAGTGATGGCAGAAAGAAGACAGAAGTGGATGAGGGTACAAATACAAGCAGATATTTATGCATTCATTCAACAAATATTCGGTTAACTATTAAGTGCTAGTCAGTCTATTAGGAACTGAAGACACAATAGCAAACAGAAAGAGATTATGGTCTTTGCCTTCCTTCACTGAGCTCAGAGTTAGACATGTTATTATGAGGACATTAGGTGCTAAAAAGAATTTTGAAAAAAATCAAAAGTTCAGAAAAGGGTAGGGATGTAAGTTTAGGAAGGACAATCAAGTAAAACTCCAAACTAAGGAGACAGATGAGTAGTATCATACTATATGGACAAATATAAAGATCAACAGTTGACACAGACAGGCATATGGTGAGCAACAGAGCTATGTAAAAAAATGTGAAGAATAAAAAAAATAGTTGATGGTAAGATAGGAAAATGATAGTAAAGTTGGGCAATTAAAGTTAAATGAGTGAATGCAAAATGAAGAAATGCAGAATTAAATGGATCTATGCTAGAGTGGTGGTATGTAAATCTAAAACTCTGGAGAAACTGATGGAAGGTTCCAACAGAAAGAAAGTTGCAGATCAAATATAATTAATATTTTTTATTTGTTTCACATTGTTTCAGTTTTTGAGAGGCAGAGAGACACAGTGTGAGTGGGGGAAGGACAAAGAGACAGAGACACACACAGAATCCAAAGCAGGCTCCAGGCTCTGAGCTGTCAGCACAGAGGCTGGCGTAGGGCTCGAACTCACAAACCATGAGAAAGTGACCTGAGCTGAAGTCGGACGCTTCAGCGACCAAGCCACCCGGGTGCCCCAAATACAATGACTATTTTTAAACAGAATTCACATGAAGGTAAATCAATGCAAACAAAGCTTTAATGTGAGGAACAGCTTTTGTGGTGCAAACGATTGTAGATTCAGACACAGCATATTTTTAATCCACTTCAAAAGTAGAATCCAATAGTAATTATCAACCAGAGTTATTGGCCTTCGAAGCCCCTTAAGCTTCCACAGTCCCATAATATGATGGCCGCTCCCTATTTTTAGTCATCAGTCATGGTTGCTTAGCAGCCCTGGAAACCCCTTTGTCAGAAACCACTATCACATTGTGGACGGCATTGGAAAAATACGCTGCCTGCAAACTGTCACCCAGCATGGACGCCACTTAGCTAGAGCTGCCAAGGGAGGACTTTCACAAGACACCCAAAAAAGAAATCTGCTCTGTCAAGGAGGGAGATAAGTGCTACCTGAAATAAGGAGAGATTCAAAAGGTCTTTATTATAGCTTAGGTATCCACTAACTACATAATCACAGAAAACACACTTGACATTTAGGTGTACATTAGGTGAGTATTGACAAATTTTTCAAAGAAACTGAAAAACGCCTTGAGTTTAGAGCATGCCTTATTTTATCTACCCCATCTAACTTCCCGTTCACTTGTTTACCAAACACTGAGGATATGCGACAGCAGGAACTTTTTTATCTGATGAACTTGTGATGAATACTTGGAGGACTAATTAAAAATATTGGTTGAAAGTGGAAATCATTTTTAAATTATATATATCTTAGACAATTTATCGCATACTAAATCATTTAATAGCTGTTGTTTCTTCTCTTTTTTGATGTAGAGCCAAAGCCTTTTTGTTGAGTGGGGGGGTCCTCTCTAATGTTCTCATGGTCATTATTACATAAACCACATGAGATCACATCATCTCTGACATCTCTGACAGTTTCATTTTCTTTGAACTGCAGCAGAAACTTGAGGACACTTATGAAGGACTAGAGTTTGTTTGTTTGTTTGTTTTTCCCAATTTCTCCCCGGACCTACTTCTAGGACAATTCGTTTTTTCCTTTACAATTTGCCTATATCAAGTCTTCCTTAATTAATTTACATTTCATGGAAATAACAGTTCTTTTTGAATCTATATTACTTTATATAATACTGAATTAAATATAAATTATTACAATAATAAGTACCCTAGACATAAAGAGGTTTGGAATCAAACATAATGACTCTCAGTAAGCATGAAACTCAACAGGTGGAAGCAGATGTGTGCATGTGGGTAGGCTATTCGCTGGACATTTTCAGCATGTCTCAGAGTGTTAATCAGTATGTTTTATAGAAGGAATAAGGACCATTATTAATCTAGTAAGAGGGCAGCTAAGTTCTGCCTGTCTATGCCAAGCCATATGTATGAACTTGTAAGGCTCTGTTCTCAGGGAACCAAGTACACTGATACCAAATTTCAAAAATGCTTGCTTTCCAGTTAGGTTTGAGTCATTGCTTCTTCCTCTATTAACTCATGCTGTGGCCCTTGTCGGCGCTTTTTCTTCACAAGACTCAATTTTCTCCATCTATATATTGAAACTCCAGGACAGATTATCTCTAAAGTTCTTTGCTGCTTTTCCATTCTGCGAATTATTTTTTTTTTTTGAGCTTTAGAGTTGGTATTATTTTGCTCAAGATACAAGAGAATAATTAAGTCATTGATCTTTAAATTATGTTATTTTATTTATTTATTTATTTTTAAAAATGTTTTATTTATTTCTAGGAGAGAGAGAGAGAGACAGCGTGAGCAGGGGAGGGTCAGAGAGGGAGTCACAGACTAAAACAGGCTCCAGGCTCTGAGCTGGCAGTCAGCACAGAGCCCGACGCGGGGCTCGAACCCACGAACCGAGAGATCATGACCCAAGCGAAAGTCAGACGCTTAACCGACTAAGCCACCCCAGCGCCCCGAAATTATGTTATTTTTTATAAAGACTCAACAGTGCTTCTGGAATTATATATTCCAGATTGGGAAATACAAGAAATATCTTACTTACACATGACTGGTGGCAGTCTCATATCAGTAGCATTTGGATTTCAGCTCTGACAATTTCTAGCTTTGTGTTCATGGGTTAAGTCCATTGACCTGTTGGGGTTTCAGTTTATCCTCCATCAGAAAGGAAACCATTATGTGTATCAGTTATCGACTGATGTGTAACAAATCAAATGTATCTTACAAGCTTAAAACCAAAAGAAATTGTAATTTCACAGTTTCAGTGGGTCAGGAATCTGGGAATGGCTTAGCTGGGCGGTTCTGGCTCAGGGTCTCGCTTGAGCTTCCACGTAAAGCTGTAAACTGGGGCTGCCATCATCAGCAGGCTTCACCGGGATTAAAGGATCCATTCCCAAGCCTACTAATTAGGTCTCGATTCCTCAGTTCCTTACTGGACACTGGCCAGAGGGGAAGGGGAGCGGGGAGAGACAGACAGACGGAACCAGGAAAAAAACATACAGCCCTTTTGTAACTGTTGGAAATGACATCCTATGACTTCTGCCATATTTTGTTCACTGGAGGCAAGTTATTAGGTTCAGCTCACGCTCAAAGTGAGGTCAGCTTCACCTCTTGTAAAAAGGAGTTGCAAAGAGTTTGTGCATATAATTTAAAACCATCAAATATACAGCACTGATATTAACCCTCTTCCACCTTCTAAAGTGAACTCCATCCAGTATATTGGAGAGAAACAGCCGTGGTAGCAACAGGAACAACAAAAATGTCTCTATAACTGCATTATTTTCATGTGGCAGCTGCTTCTTTGAACCTCCCCTGAGTCCACTCTCTGGGACTTCTGGACTCCTGTCTCCTCCCTGATGACTCAGTTGTCTCTAGCGACACTGCAGAGAGGTGACTGTAAGGCAGTGCACAATTTCTTCTCCTGGCATGTCTTCAGCATCCCCACAGCATGGCCACACGGCCTATTTAGCTGCAGGGTATTTTAACGGTATTTAACGGAGAAACAGAATATCTCAGACCTAGAATCAAATAACAGGGCGTACCTGTTATTAAAAGTCTCACTGGACTTCTCTCAGTCAACACGTCTTTCTAAAATGTTCCATCTTTCTGTCATGTTGGCTAATCTCTATTATTCTTTGTTTTCTCAGACTTCACATATTCCTTTTTTTTTTTTCATTTTTGTGTGTGTTTTATTGTGAAAATTAACATAGTTACAGAAAAGTGTGTAAAAACATGTAAGAACATGTATTTTTTTTTTCTGGCTATCTCTGATTTATTTTTATTTATTTATTTTTTTTTACAAATAGTTTATTGTCAAATTAGTTTCCACATAACACTCAGTGCTCATCCCCACAAGTGTCCTCCTCCATGCCCATCACCCCACCCTCACCCCCCCTATCCATCAGTCCTCAGTTTTTGTCAGCATTCAAGACAGACTTCACATATTCTGGCTCATCTCTTAATACAGAGCAGTGCAATGGTCTCTGTTCTTCCCTTGCATCCTTCTCATAACCTCGAGATGTCACTCCCCACTCTCACGTGACATGTGGAGACACTGTCCTGAACAACATCCTCGCCCTAATAGTACCCACTATTAAGACAGATATTCATTTTCTCACAAATTACCTACCCATTCATTCATTCATTCATCCATCCATCCATCCATCCATTTCTCCACAGTTTACTACCCCACCTATGATATGTTAAAACACGATGCTAGAAATGTAAAACCAATGAAGACACTATCCATGCTACTCAAAATATCACTGTTGAAAAAGGGAAAGATGGAGATATACATTAGGAAAACAATGCAGAGAGCTTTCTTGGAGAGCAGGCGGTAAGATCTAATCTGGGTCCTGAAAGTTTCTGAGCAATTAGCCAGATACAAAGGTGAGAAGCTGGAAAGAAGAGAGATTCCCAGAACAGCGGTTCTCAAACTTAATTGTGCATCAGAATCACTTGCTGAGCTTCTCAAGCACAAATGCTGGGACAACACCCATCGTTGCAGATTCAGTAGGTTGAGGGTTTGGCCTGGTAATCTGCATCTCTAACAAGTTCCCGGGGTAATAATACTCAAGCTGCTTGCCCAGGGGTCACACTTTAAGAACCACTGCTCTAGGCCAACAGAGATAGACATGGTGCGCTTGAAATACTGCACGTAGGTAAGAAGGGTTGGCACATCCAAGGAGAGTAGTAATGAGAGATGAATCTAGAGGACCAGGACTAGATTATGACACCCTTTGAAAGTTATGTTAAAAGGTCTTAACTTTATCCTTGGGTGGGGGGCTGGAGACACGGAGACACTGACTGTTATTAAGCGAGAGCATATACATGTTCATATTCAAGCTTTAGGAGGATCACGCTGAAGGCAATGCCCAGAACCGGCTAAAGTTGAAGGCAGATCCCCAGCAAGAATACTTAGGAAACAGCTGTATTATATCAGGTGAAAGGTGAACTGACGTAATGGAAATATGATAATGATAATTACCATTATAAATATAATAATGTCAATAAAAGTGATGATAGCCAACAATTTTAAACACTATTGGGCATGCAGGAGTCTAAGACCTTTACATGAATTATTACATGTAATTCTCACAACAATCCTGTAGAATACATTGATTATTAGACCCATTTCATAAGAGGACAGTAAGACTGGGAGAAATGAAGTAATGAGCCTAAAGTCACACAGATAAGAAAATATGGAGTCAGAATCCAAACACAGATTGTCTAACTTTCGAATCTCTGCTCTTAACCCCACACTTTGAGGTAAAAGGAGGCTAATGGCCATGGGCAAGTCCATGTTTTGTACAACCAGGTTAATTACAGTTCCGTTAAGCCTAAACCCATTTTCATCGCTATATGTTGTCATAGAACAGGATTCTTTTCGATCAGAGTACTCATTTAAGTAGATAATTCTGCCTTTTGAAGTGATACTGCTTAATCAGGTATGCCTTCCTCACAGATCTGAATATCCAGGAAAATGGAGACTACATTTGTTTTTGTTTACCATTTGTATCCCCATGCCCTAGTATGGGGCCTCAGCCAACACTGAATTAATAGTTCTTGAGGTGGCTCACTCGGTTAAGTGTCCGACCTCAGCTGAGGTCATCATCTCACAATTCATGACTTCCAGCCCCGTGTCAGGTTCTGTGCTGAGAGCTCAGAGCCTGGAGCCTGTTTCGTATTCTGTGTCTCCCTCTCTCTCTGCCCCTCCCCCGCTCACACTCCGTGTCTCTCTCTCTCTCTCTCTCTCTCAAAAATAAACATTAAAAAATAATTTAAAAATAGTTGAGAGAACAAAGAACAAATGAAGATGAGAAGGAATAAGTTCCTGGTGGAAGGAAAATCCATTTGGAAACATCCAATGGGTTATAGCATATAGACATCTGGAGCTTAGAGAAGAAAAGCAAGAAAAAATAGATCTTGGAGTCATCAGCTCAGAATATTAACAGAACCCATTTGAGTGAATGAGGGTCATCCAGGGCTCGTATGAAGAAAATGTTATTATAAGGATAAGTGCGTATCATGCAGATGATCACGAAAATGATAATTACTAATTATATTAAATTAATATAAATAAAACCTAGCTGATTACACATTTCCTTCGCTTTATGGTCACAAAGTCAAGGAAAGCCTGGATGTTGCTTTGGTGCAAAACTTACTAAGACTTAGACATAGACACATTTTATCTTCCCCAATGAACTACCCAGCTAGGGCTTACCATAGACCTGCAGAAAAAACTGGTTTCATCTGGCATCAAGTAGAAGGGGTTGGCTCCCTTCCAAGTTGTGTTGTGACCTGGCATCTGTGAGCTGAGCACGCCTCTTGCATTCTGGCTCTCTCATTTCCTGTCACCGTGCCTGAGTGTGAAAGCCCAGCCCACCAGAGATATTCCTCTTTGTCTCTACTTTCAGTTGCAGGGATTAGAGCCCTTAGTAACCATTTAATCTGAACCGAGTAAGGTACAGTGGCCTTGAGTGGATAAAGGGAGAAAGCTCAATGTCATCTTGGTAGCATAAAGCCATGTCACAGACGTTTACAGAGATATTCTCCTTGGACACAGTGCCCTCCATGATCTGGCTCTTGCTATCCTTATCTCAGCTCCAAATACTCTCCCTTGCTCACTCGGTGGCAGTCGGACTGACCTCGTTAGGGTTCTTCAAATGCACCAAGCCTGACCCTGTTCAGGGCCTCTGTACTTCCTTGTTCTTCGGCTAGGAACCCATGGTTCATTTGCTTGTGCTCTTCATAATACTATGTAAATATCATCCCATTAGAAAATGTTCTCCAGGGATGCCTGGGTGGCTCATTCAGTTAGGCAACCAACTCTTGATTTCGGCTCAGGTCAGGATCTTATGGTTCATGGGAATGAGCCCCACGTCAGACTCTACGCTGACAGCATGGAGCCTGCTTGGGATTCTCTCTCTCTCCCTCTCTCTCTGTCCCTCCCCTGCTCATGTTTGCTCTCTTTCTCTCTTTGTCGAAATAAACAAACAATAAACATTAAAAAAATAAAAAGAATATTCTCCAACCCTTAGCCATCATTCTCACAACTATCACCCTATTCAGTTAGCTTTTGTTGATATGCGTTGTATCTACTAATAGTTAGGGTTTAGAAATTAAAACTGAAAAATGTTAATATATTTATGTTTTATTAATTTAAACATAATACACCATGACACGTTAACCTAAATGACACATCTATGAAAAATAACTGTTTTCAAAACATAAAACATGTAGTGAGAAGGGTGATATTGTTTTATATTTCTGAAAATATCTTTAATGTGTTGTTTAAAAGGAGATATCTGGCTTTGCATTTCCACTCTATCATTCAAACTTGAGTGAAATGTTTTGACTGAAGTATATCAATAAAATCCAGCCATACACAGAAATCAAATCCGAGACGACAGGACCATTTCAATAGCCTTTTCGGATAACCATGGATATTGCTCTCTGACACTCTAGCAAAATCAACAGATGATGCTTTCTTAAAGTTACTTGTACTATGGAATTTGAAACCAAAGCAATGGACTTTCTAAATACTCGTTTGCACTAAATTCCATTGATTTATTTTACACTGCGGATTCTTTACCAGTGCCTGCTTTGTGACATCATGTACTGGTCACTTGGAAAACAGTAGTTCCCTGAGCTATGCAGATCTTCCAAAGGCAGACCCTTCCCATTTATGCAACATAAAAAGGCCTACTTGTTGCTGTCACCACCAATCTCATCAGAAGGCCTTCAAGTCTTGAGAAATTGCCAGGCTCACCAGGGCAATGTAAATTGTCCCCAATTCCAATTTTCCTGTGGATTTTCACATATTATCATTGGCCAAAAAAAAAAAAAAAAATGCTGTCATTTGTTTTTCTTGAAGTGACAGACTCCATTCTTTTCTAAGAAAATATTGCCAAAAGTCCAAGTCTGAATAACAATAATTTGTCTGTCAGTCAGTCAGTCAAATAAAATGACAGTCTATGAGCGAAAGCAGCGCTTCTGGTTTGTAACTCTAGTCATTACAAACGTGCTTTTACTCAAGAGAGCATTGTTATTTTAGTATGCGGCAGAAATACTTTGTTTTCGGGGCGCCTGGGTGGCTTAGTCGGTTAAGCGTCCGACTTTCGCTTAGGTCATGATCTCGCGGCTCGTGGTTTCGAGCCCCGCGTCGGGCTCTGTGCTGACTGCCAGCTCAGAGCCTGGAGCCTGTTTCAGTCTGTGTCTCCCTCTCTCTCTGACCCTCCCCTGCTCACGCTGTCTCTCTCTATCCTAGAAATAAATAAAAAAATTTAAAAAAAAATTAAAAAAAAAAGAAATACTTTGTTTTCATTTGGTCACCAATCTTTAAAAAATATTTCTACTCAAGGTTCAAGATACAATGAAATTACGAAATTTTACTGTTTCATTAAAGATAGTGTTAGGCAAGATTTTGTTTTATTTGTCTCCCTCTCTTTTTTAATGTTGTGTTGCCATTATCTTGATTCACACTAATGCACCAACATTGAATTTACTCTGTCTATCGGACTGATAGAGTAAAAGGGGAAACAATATCTTAGTAACATTACAATAGTAACTTTGCCTTTGCTGACCCCCTAAAAGAATCTCAGAGACCATCCCCCATTGGCACCCTCAGGATCTCACTTAGATAACCAGCATCGTAGGTATGCTCCTTAGAGTAAAATTTCTGGGTCAGAGCATGCACATATTCAATCTCACTACAAGCTGTGAAATGCTCCAAAGTGGGTTATATCAATTCATGGCAGTATATTAAATTTCTTATTTCTATCCCTTGGTATTATTTATTTTAAAAATTTTACAGAATTCCCTTCCTAAGGGACAAGCAATCTTCTTCTTTTCTGTTGCTTCTTTATTAGAGTATCCTATGAACATACAAGATAGTCCATTCTCAAAAAGATGCTAGATATATATTCAAACATATTCGATACATACAGATATTCAAGTACATGTATATATTCAAAGGGTAGCGTGCTAAACACACAGTTCTGAGACTTATTTCCAGTAACATTTTCTAGATATATTTCCTTATCAGAAAGTATAGAACTGCTTTATTTAACAGCTGCAGAGTTTTCCATTTTATGGATGTACCATCATCAAAGCAGTATTTTTCCTTTTTTCGTTAGATTTTTATAAAGCTCACACATTAATCCTTCTTCGGCCATACATGTTGCAAATAAAATTTCCCAACCTGTGACTTATCTTTTCACTCTTTATGGACCTTAACCAAAGCTTTACTGTAATGTAAGCCAGGTTTAGAATTGGTTTTCTTTATTTCTTCATTTATCCTGTGTTTCATAACAAAACTGTTGACGTTCAGATTCTCAGGCTCAATTCTTAAATCCACCGGGATTCCTTTTTGTGCCTGGTGTGATACGCAATGTGATTTCATTTTTTCCATATGGATGACCAATGTTCCAGCATTATCTCTCCTGCCTTCCACAGCTTTGAACTGTCAGTTTTTTCATATATTAAGTAGCCATATGTAAGTGGATCTGTTTCTAGTTTCTATCTTCTATACTACTTATCTATTTTCCATCTTTCCACCAATACCATTCTGTCTTAATTACCATGCTGAAAAAAATGTTGATACGGGATACGACAAATCCCCATACCTTACTGTTCTTCAGAATTGTCTTCACGATTTTTGTCTATTAGGGGCAGATAAGTGACATGGTGGATGTTGACCTGTAATTTTCCTTTCTTTATAACTTTATAGTCTTTTTATTTTGCTTCACAAATTGATTTCCTTTTTTTTTTAAGTGCATTTATTTATTTTGAAAGAGACAGAGACAGTACACTTGGGGAAGGGGCAGAGAAAGAGGGAGAGAGAGAGAATACCAAGCAGGCTCTGTGCTCCCTGTGCAGAGCCTGACGCAAGGCTCAGACTCACAAAACCATGAGACCTGAGCCAACACCAAGAGTCAGACATTTAACCAACTGAGCCACCCGGGTGCCCCTGATTTCATTTATAATAAATACATATTCTTAATGTACTTTTGTTGTCTGCCTTTCTTAGCATATTTCTTACTGTGTTTTAGAATTTTGGTGTGCAGGTTTATTTTCAACAGGAGGGTTTTCCTTTCTCATTCTCTTCCTCTTCCCTCCCCCTCCCCCACACACAATTTCTCTTTGATAATCTCTGTCTTATGTTTGTACAGCTGCATCTGCCAAACCCACCAGGTCCCACCGAGACCCTAGCCTTGCTTATGATGCCAATCATTAGCCACAATTCAGGGACTCACAGAGTCACCGATAGGGAATAATGTCACTTTCTCTTCATAAGAGTCTATCTTTTTTTTTACTCCATAGAAACTGAGCTCCCCTTAAGTTTCATAATCCCAAACATTTTCCCAATTAAAGAAGATGGCAAGTGCCAGCTCAGGGTCTGATTTCCATCAATGAACTTGTCTCTGGTACTGTATCTTTTAAAAAGGGCTTTTAGTTTCTAATACTACACAGGAGCACAACTCCTGCTTACACAGGCCTCTTACAAACAGAGCCTAGAATTGCTGTAGCCTCAGCCCATTTTAACATCTTGGTTTCCTGTTGTTCTTTTGTGGTATAGTACTTTTCATACAGAGTTTTGCTAGTTTTGTTTGTTTGTTTTTTAATATAAAAGTGGCCATGATTTAAAAAAAATATTTGCAAGTTAGTAAGTGGATTTCTCAACTTCTCTAACTCATTTGGTTTCTATTTTATGGATGTGCTGATATTTAAATTTAACTTTTCTGAGCTCTCTATTAAATAACTGACTCAAACAGCACAATCAAGCAAATAGCTTATCCTTAATCCATTTTGTGAAAGTTCATCCCGAGCTATTTCTTTCTTTCTCTTTTCTGCATCAGAGAAAACCAGAAAATCCTGGGCTGTCATCATTTCCACCGAGAGATAGGCTGTCACATTAGATCACTGATCTGGCCGATTTTACGGTCACTCACCACAGATGGACATCTTGGATTTCAGAGAAATGTGTGTGGGTAATTCACGGTACAGGCTAACAGTTTAAGGTAGACCATGGCATCTGCTTTGAACCCCAGGTCTACAACCCATAGGTGCAAAGGATTTCTATGTATATCCAGGCAGTGCTAGAGACAACATGTGGCCCTGAGAGTATTCACACTGAGGCTTTAAGTTAAATTAAAGGCTTGCAGACGATAAGACACTTCAGAGCGGCTCACTACTTTAAATGTTAATACTGGGGATTTTCATCTCAACTTAGTTCTAAAAAGAAGCTGAAATACTTTGAGAATACAATGGGAAGGTAATATCTTGGTGTCATGATTTTCACAGTTTTTGCAATCCACGCGAAAGAAAAATAATCTTTCTTTGCCTGGTGGAGTTATAAATTAAGCTCACTTGTATCATTAATAGCAGCAAATTGGAGCTCTTCAAGATTTAATTTTTTTTATAAAGGAGAACGAAGTCCCAATCAGTCACACGGGCTCCATTCTTGCCCACACGCTCACCATTAATTGACGTAACATTAGTTTCCATGGCTTCATTG
>JAESUZ010003066.1:0-41658 GCA_017311185.1 Proteles cristata cristata | reverse complement strand
GCTTGATAGAGACTGCAGAATCTGTTTTTATTGTTTTTATTTTTTTTTAACTTTTTAAAATGCTTATTTATTTTTGAGACAGAGAGAGACAGCTTGAGGCAGGGAGAGACAGAGAGAGAGGAAGACACAGAATCTGAAACAGGCTCCAGGCTCTGAGCTAGCTGTCAGCATAGAGCCCCACACAGGGCTCGAACCCACTAACCATGAGATCATGACCTGAGCCGAAGTCAGATGCTTAACTGACTAAGATATCCAGGTGCCCCAAGAATCTGTTTTTAAAATGGCTTACTCACATGGATGGTTAGTTGATATTGGCTATTGGCAGAAGCCCTTAGTTCCTCACCATGTGGACCTCTCTATAAGGCTACTTGAAGAACCTTATGAAACAGCTGCTAGCTTTCCCCAGTGTGATATGAGAAAGAGCAAGACAGAGTTGCAACGGCTTTTAATACTTTTAATACTTAAACTAAGTTTAAGAAGTCACATACTGTTGTTTCTACAATAGTCCATAGGTCAAGCACAGTTCAACTTAATTCACTGTGAGTGGATATATGTAAGACCATGAATACCAGAAATTAGGAAATATTGTGGGCCACTTTAGAGACTGGCTGCCACAGATGGTATATTGGTATTGGCTGTTACCTGTGTTTTTCCATATGCCTTTTTTGAGCTTCCATGCAGCATGGTGACCAAATCTCAAGGGAAAGAAGAGGCAAGAAAACGAGTAGGCAGGAAATGGCATAATGATTGGGTCAGTTTTTGGGTGTGTACTCAGAAGTTCGTACACCATTATTTCCATGTTATTCTACCAATAAAAGCAGCTATTTAGCCTACACAGATATTCAATAGAAGGAATGTCAAAGGCTTTGTGGTCATCTTTAATTTTTGACATGATTGTTTTGTGTTTGACATCTTGTAAAAACAATCATGTGTATGACATCTGCACTTAGCACAACGTTCAGTCAAGATTCATTAAATATGGATTCAAAGAGCAAATGTGTTTATTTTGTAAATATTGATTGGTACAGGTATATACAAAATCATTTTAGGGGCACCTGAGTGGCTCAGACAGTGTGGGCATCTGACTTTGCCTCAGGTCATGATCTCACTGTTGTGGGTTCAAGTCTCATGATAGCTCGCAGCTTGAAACCTGGAGCCTGCTTCAGATTCTGTCTTCATCTCTTTCCTCCTCTCCCACTTGTGTGCTCTCTCTCTCTCTCTCAAATATAAACATTAAAAATTCAAAATCACTTTAAAATTGAGATTTTTACATGTATTAGTGCATTCACAAATAAAAGGAATAAAAGCTGCTTTTATGTTCTAGTTAAAATATACATTATGTTATTTAAGATTACTCATTTAGCATTGCTCTTTCATAAAGAGAAAATCAAATTATAGAAATTGCTTTTTCAAAACAGTTTTTTAAAAACGAGTCTTGAGTAGGACCTTTTGCTATTAAAGACTGTGATGACATAACATTGTTATTATTTAATGTTGAATTAGTAGATAATAAATATCATAGCCATTAAGGAGTGGAACTGATAGAATTTCTTTCAAAGAGATGAGGTTCTGGGGCACCTGGGTGGATTAGTCAGTTAAGCATCAAACTTCAGCTCAGGTCATGATCTCGTGGTTCGTGGGTTTGAGCCCCATGTTAGGCTCTGTGCTGAAAACTCAGGGCCTCAAACCTACTTAGATTCTGTGTATCCCTCGCTCTCTGACCTCTCTCTGTGTCCTTCCCCTAAAAAAATTTAAAAAATTAATAAAAATAAAAAAGAGATGAAATCCTTATGAGGTAGATTCAGAGGAAAACTGATAAGATTTCTAGATACATTGTAACATATGACTTATTCATAACCAAATTTTAGTAAGAATATGGAATTCCAAATATCAGGCATAGGGCAAGGGGGGCATTATTAGACAAGAATGTGTCCAAATTGGCTTAAGCAAAACTCCTTTAGTTAAAGACAGCACTTGAAGCATCAATGTCTATGTTGTTTACACTTTTAACAAAGAGCTAACTGTATTTTTTGAAAGGTAGAAAAATAAGATTACAGTCCTGCTGAGTCCAGCCTCACCTTTGGACAATTCTTTCAACCAAACTGTTAAGGTTTGGTAAAGGCAAGGTAGACATTTAATCACTATCACAAGAGCAGCCCCATTCCAATGTAACCTTCAGTAACACATATTTTCAATCACATTGAATTTTAAGAATGCTTTGTACAGAATAAATACTTGTTTATATACTCTGTGTCACGAATAGTTTGCTAAGGACCTTAATCCATATCAGTGTTAGCTTTATTCCCTAGGGTTCTTTCTAGCATTAAATCTAGAGTGAGAATATGTAATGAATAAACAGCACAGTGCAGTATCTAATAGTAGTATGCAAACCGTAACACAGACTGTTTTGTTGCTATTTCATGGCAAAGCACAAGCTGCAGCAACTTGACTATGACCTGAATAATCAAAAAAAAAAAAAAAAAAGAAAGAAAAAAAAAAAGAAAAAAAAAGCTTGCATTAACTTTCACCTTGAATACTTACGGAGAAGTTTTATTTATCAAAAAAATTGTCCATAAAGTCTTTTCTTCATTAGCACTTCTCCTAGTAAATTATTCTGTAAACAGAACAAATTCAATAATACTTCCCCTATATTAAAGGCTGTATGCCGTGAAGATCACTTAGGCTGATGTGCATTAACAACAATAATAAAATCTTCTTTTAATTTTTCCATAAATCAAGAAGTAGAAAATGAAGTTACTTTCAGAGATATTTAAATTTAAACCTAAACTATGAGAAGAAGCCAGCTTTCAAGGAACACCAGGATGATGATTCTAGTTATAAGAAAAGAGAAGTGCAGAGCCAGAGATAGGAAAGCTCTTAGCATATACAAGAGACTATCAGAAAGTGAATATGGCTGAAGTGCAGAAGTGAAGCAAGAGAGAGATTGATGCAATATGAGTTTGGATAGTAGGCAAGCAACTGTGCATACCTGTAGGCAGGCAATGTACACCATGATAAAAAAAAGGTGGGGGGGGACTTCTTGCCAAAGTCAATGGGAAGATATAGATGAGTTTTATGTTAGAAAATATTTTGCTCATATGAGTGTTTAATGAACAGATTGTAAGGGTGCAAAGTGAAACTGTGAAGACAAGAGATCATTCAGATTGAACATAATAATACTTAACACTAGAGTGGAAACAATGGTGGTGGAGTGACATATTTGAAATACATTATACAGAACCAGTGGAACTGGGGTGGATTGGTTATGCAATCTGCGAGAGATGGAGATATCAGGAATGACTTTCAGGGTTCTGAATTGAACAATGGATTCAATTTTAGTAGATGGGGGAAGTGTTAGGGGAAATAGGTTTGGGGGGAAATGAAATAGTTTTATTTGAGGATAAGTTAACTCTAAGATGCTTGTGAAATATGTAACTGGCAAAGTCAAATATTTCTTCAGTTACAGAAGTCAAGATATCAGGATTGTGGATATAAGTATGGGAGTTGATAGCATAAAGATAATTTTCAAAGTCATAAGGAAGGATGAGCTCATCTAGCCAGAAAGCATAAAGACAGGAACCAAGAACTGAGCTCTGCACAGAATTTTAATAGTTGTATATAGAAAGAGCAGAAAGAAGGTGGTCAATTATGTTGAAAGATACTTCAAGGTCCATTAAGATAAGCATAAGAAATGGCAATTTGAGTAGCCTGGTGGAGACAGAAAACTGATTAGAAAAATTAACAAATGAACAGGATGTGAAGAAATGAAGGAAGTAGATGAGTTTCAAAATACTTTGTTATGAACAGAAACAAAGAAATGTGGAAAAATTAGGGGGCACATATGAGATCAAGGGCAGATTTTCTTTGGCAAGATAGGAAGTATCTTGGCAGACTTGGCAAGGTTTATATATTGATGGGATTGGTACACAGTAAAAAAGAGAAAAAATGATGATGCAAATAAAGGGGGTATTGTAAGAGCATCTCTCTACCTGACTGAGGTAGTGATAAAAAGAAGGAAAAGGGTAGTGAATGAAAGGTTAAAAGTTACAGAAAGGAGCCAATTGCTTAAGAAGGGAAAGACGGAATATAGAAAACAAAAAAGAGGAAGCTTTTATCCACTATAACCGGGGGAAACAGGAAAAGATGGGACAGTGTGTGAAATAATTATTTCAAAGAGTGATAAATGAATTTTATAGGAACACAGAGCAGAAATGATGTGCCAGATCGGGGACCTGTTTGAAGTTTGTAGATATGAATTTAAAATGAAACCAGTGCTTTGTGGGTTTTGTCTGGCAATATTCCTTTTCTTGGGTGTAAGCAAAGAAGAGACAGTAATTTGGTCTCTCTAGGGTTGAGGCTATCTCGGGTGGTAACAACAGACGGAAAGAAGAGCAAGTAAGCCAAGGATGCTTGTCAAGGTGTGATTATAATTATAGACTAGGGAATTTAACCTGAACAAGGAACGTAGTAAAGACAAGAGGGAAGAGGCAAAAAGCTGAAGTATGATGTTTTAGGTATCAAGGAAGTAGCAGTAAAGGATTTGTGGTTCCATAGCAAATGTCTTAGAAATATAGAGAAAGTTATGATGAAATAGTGGGGTGTCTGAACTCAAATCGAAGAGAAGGCTCACTTTCTGATGACAGCATCCAGGTGCATCCAGAAAAGCAGGTGGCTAAAGGTGGAGTGGAAGAGTCATTGGAAACAGAGAGAAAAAAAAAAAAAAGAAAAGAAAAAAAACTGAGATTACAGTTTCCAAAGAGATCATTGATACATAAGTCACTAAGGATATATGAGAGGAAGAAGAAGACTCTGAGCCAGGAATGGAAGTTTTAAATGTGTGCAATAAACCAGATTTCAGTCTTCATGCCTGCAAGGAACAGAGCATATTTATTTCATTGAATTGGTCTTTTTAATGCAATCAGACTTATTTCTCTTTGGTTTACATGAACTCATGAAAAGCGGAACTTTTTCAATATAGTTTTTCAATTATGAATCCTGAAAATTTACACATTACAAACCAAAACACCTCACCACTGCAGTTCTGGGAAATGCTGAACCCAGAAATGACTGAGAAATGCTCCTGAGGTAGCAGCAGCACCAGGGGAATCATGGAGCAGCTAGACACCTAGGAACAGAGGAGACAAAGGCGTTCAGTAGCAACTTAAATGGAAATTAAAGGGGGATATAAATTTAAAAAAAATCAAATGCTTGTTTAAAAGGGATAAGTTGGGGGCACCTGGGTGGCTTGATGAGTTAAGCGTCTGACTTTAGCTCAGGTCGTTGTCTTGTGGTTATTGGGTTCCAGCCTTGCACTGGGCTCTGTGGGGACAGCTCAGAACCCAGAGCCTCCTTCAGATTCTGTGTCTCCCTCTCACTCTGCTCCTCAGCTGCTTGCTCTCTGTCTCTCTCTCTCTCTGTCTGTCTCTCTCTCTCTCTCAAAAATAAGCATTAAATGTTTTTAAAAAAATAAATAAAAGGCATAAGTTGTGTACTCAAATATTTTCTCCATTCTATATGAGCTGAAGACTTGATCATCACATTGCCTAGTGTTTTGAACATTAACATAGAGATAATGCCCATGCCATCTGGTTGTGTTAAAGACCAAATGGGGGGTAATACATAAAGCCCATTTATTTTCATAGTATATTATGAGGTGCTATAACAAAAACACTGAAAATTATAGGTATTTCGGAAAAAGGAACATATTTTTCTGCCACCTAAAAGACCAAGATGGGTCGGTGAGTCTTGCTTTGCAAAGCCTTTCGGGGACATCAGTTCTTTTCATGTTGGTGTTTTCTCATATTTTATGGCATGGTTGTGCTCATAGTTGAAGCTGGCTGACCTCCACGTCTGCATTTCTGTTTTGAGCAATGAGACAGAATAGAAGTCCAGGGCAGAGAGCTTATCTTCAGGAAGTTAACACATGTCGGACACATTATTTCAACTTCCACTCCACTGGCCAAAAGAAATAAGAGGAAAATGGAGACTGCAGCTCTCCCCCATAGCATCTATCACAATACATGGTCCATTTTGATGTTAATCTCAATTCAATTAATTACCCTTATCAGGAATTCCTTTTATTCATCTCTTATAGATTTTGTTGACTTCGAAGTATAAACACACTTGATTTTTATTTATAAATATATGGTAAAATAGGATTCCTTGATGATTATTGACATATCTGTATCCACATTTCAGGAACACTTTACAAGTATAAATGTTTAGCCTGGTATTTTGCAGAATCTATTCCCATAACAAAATGGTGGCAGACTTTATGGTTTAATTATATGCAGAACTTTCATATGGAATCTGCACTCAAACACTTGTGATGTCTGGATATGGGTGGATATGAATCTATTATTTGACTGAGTGCAACAAATTTATGTACATGGACCCAGCCCAAGTAAAACTACTCATAAGTAACAAGTTAATAAAATGGTGATAAATCAAGTTCTAGTCACTTAATTTGGTAAATGGCCTCACAGCAATGTATCATCTCTGCCAAAAAAAAAAAAAATCTATGAATGTCTAGTTCTGTTACCTCTGTATTACTTATTAAGCATTTTTTGCTTATGAATATCTCTGGTTGTTCAGAGCATATGCCCAGTGAAGCAAGAGAATATTTGTCTCTGATTCCATCAAAGCATTTCGAATAATGGGCCTTTGCGGAATAAGGCAGCTGTAACAGCACTAGAGGCGTGTAAATCAGGATGTTAATGAAGAACTGAACACTCAGATTTAAAGAGTTCACAGAAATATGGCTCATAGAACTAAAATAGGTCATTACAACTCAAAGGCAATTTCATTGGGGAAATAAAACACTTAACTTCTATTGGCAAATGAAGAATTTTATAACAAGGACCCTGAAAATCAATGAAAAAATTATAAAACTAATTCTGCTTAAAATAATAGCTTTTTCATGTGGATCTAGGTGGAGGGAAAATTACCTTCTCACTTCCCTACTTTTGGTCAATATGTACCATATCCTTTAAAGTCATTTTATATTTTATCTTCATCAAGAGGCTTCCCAGGATTCCCTGTAATCTTGTGTTCCATTTTTTAAATTTATTTATTTAATATATTGTCAAATTGGTTTCCATACAACACCTAGTGCTCATCCCAACAAGTGTCCTTCTCAATGCCAGTTACCCATTTTCCCCTCTCCCCGCCCCCCCATCTACCTTCAGTTTGTTCTCTGTATTTAAGAGTCTCTTATGGTTTGCCTCCCTCCCTGTCTGTAATTTTTTCCCCCTTCTCCTCCCCCATGGTCTTCTGTTAAGTTTCTCAATATCCACATATGAGTAAAAAATATGGAATCTATCTTTCTCTGACTGACTTATTTCACTTAGAATAATACCCTCCAGTTCCATCTATGTTGCTACAAATGGCTAGATTTCATTCTTTCTCATTGCCAAGTAGTATTCCATTGTATATATAAACCACATCTTCTTTATCCATTCATCAGTTGATGGACATTTAGGCTCTTTCCATAATTTGGCTATTGATGAAAGTGATGCTATAAACATTGGGGTTCATGTGCCCCTATGCATCAGCACTTCTATATCCCTTGGGTAGTTCCCAAACAGTGCTATTGCTGGGTCATAGGGAAGTTATATTTTTAATTTTTGAGGAACCTCCACACTGTTTTTCCAGAGCACCTGCACCATCAAAAGTTCAAGAGGGTTCCCGTTTCTCCACATCCTCATCAGCATCTATAGTCTCCTGATTTCTTCATTTTAGCCACTCTGACCAGTGTGAGGTGTCTTAGTGTGGCTTTGATTTGTATTTTTCCTGATGATGAGTTATGTTGAGCATCATTTCATGTGTCTGTTGGCCATCTGGATGTCTTCTTTGGAAAAGTGTCTATTCATATCGTCTGCCCATTTCTTCACTGAATTATTCGTTTTTCAGGTATGGAGTTTGGTGATTTCTTTATAGAATTTGGATACTATGCCTGTATCCAATATGTCATTTGCAAATATCTTTTCCCTTTTCGTCAGCAACCTTTTAGTTTTGTTGATTGTTTCCTTCGCAGTACAAAAGTTCTTTATCTTGATGAGGTCCCAATAGTTCACTTTTGCTTTTAATTCCCTTGCCTTTGGAGATGTGTTGAGTGAGATTTTGCTGCAGCTGAGGTCAAAGAAGAAGTTGTGGCTTGCTTTCTCCTCTAGGGTTTTGATGGTTTCCTGTCTCACATTCAGGTTTTTCATCCATTTTGAATTTCTTTTTGTGTATGGTGTAAGAAAGTGGTCCAGTTTCATTCTTCTGCCTGTTGCTGTCCAGTTCTCCCAGCTCCATTTGTTAAAGACACTGTCTTTTTTCCATTGGATACTCTTTCCTGCTTTGTCAAAGATTGGTTGGCCATACATTTGTGGGTCCAATTCTGAGTTCTCTATTCTATTACATTGATCTATGTGTCTGCTTTTTGCCAATACCATACTTTGATTACAGCTTTGTAGTAGAGGCTACAATCTGGGATTCTGATGCCTCCTGCTTTGGTTTTCTTCTTCAATATCACTTTGTCTATTTGGGGTCTTTTGTAGTTCCATACAAATTTTAGGATTCTTTGTTCTAGCTTTGAAAGAATGCTGGTGCAATTTTTATTGAAATGCATTGAATGTCTACATTGCTTTTGGTAGTGTTGACATTTTAACAATATTTATTCTTCCAATCCATGAGCATGGAATATTTTTCTATTTCTTTGTGTCTTCTTCAATTTCCTTCATAAGCTTTCTATAGTTTTTAACATACAGATCTTTTACATCTTTGGTTAGGTTTATTCCTAGGTATTTCATGGTTCTCAGTAAAACTGTAAATGGGATCAATTTTTTTTAATTTCTTTTTCTGTTGCTTCATTATTAGTGTATAAAAATGCAACCAATTTCTGTACATTGGTCTTGTACCCTGCAACTTTGATGAGTTCACGTATCAGTTATAGCAGACTTTTGCTAGAATCTGTCAGGTTTTCGATGTAGAGTATCATGTCGTCTGCGAAAAGTGAAAGTTTGACTTCTTCTTTGCCAATTTTGATGCCTTTTATTTCATTTTGTTGTCTGATTGCTGATCTTGGGACTTCCAGCCCTATGTTAAACAACAGTGGTGAGAGTGGACATCCCTGTCATGTTCCTGATCTCAGAGGAAAGCTCTCAGTTTTTCCCTGTTGAGGATGATATTAACTGTGGGTTTTTCATAAACGGCTTTTATAATGTTTAAGTATGTCCCTTCTATCCCGACTTTTTTGAGGGTTTAATTAAGAAAGGATACTGTATTTTGTCAAATGCTTTTTCTACATCTATTGACAGGATCATATATGGTTCTTAGCCTTTCTTTTATTAATGTGAGGTATTACATTGATTGATTTGCAAATATTGAACCAGACCTGCAGCGCAAGAATGAATCTCACTTGATCAAGGTGAATAATTCCTCTTATATGCTGTTGAATTTGATTTGCAATATCTTGTTGAGAATTTTTACATTCATATTCAACAGGGATATTGGCCTGTAATTCTCTTTTGTTTCTGGGTCTCTGTGTGGTTTGGGAATCAAAATAATGCTGGTTTCATAGAATAAGTCTGAAACTTTTCTTTCCATTTCTATTTTTTGGAATAGCTTGAGAGGGATAGGTATTAGCTCTACTTTAAATGTCTGGGAGAATTCTCCAGGGAAGCCGTCTGGTCCAAGACTCTTATTGGTTGGGAGATTTTTGATAACTGATTCAATTTCTTCATCAGTTATGAGTCTGTTCAAATTTTGTATTTCTTCTCACCTGAGTTTTGGTAGTGTGTGGGTGTTTATTTCTTCCAGGTTGTCCAGTTTGTTGGCATATAATTTTTCATAGTATTCTCTGATAATTGCTTGTATTTCTGAGGGATTTGTTGTAATGACTCCATTTTCATTTGTGATTTTATCTATTTGAGTCTTCTCTTTTCTTTTTGAGATGCCTGCCTAGATGTCTTTTTGAGGTTTATTAATTTTGTTTATTTTTTCAAAAAACCAACTCTTAGTTTCATTGATGCATTCTACTGCTTTTTAAAAATTCTTTATTGTTTATTTCCACTCAAATCTTTATTATTTTCTCTTCTTCTGCTGGGTTTGGGGTGTCTTTGCTGTTCTGCTTCTAGTTCCTTTAGGTGTGCTGTTAGATTTTGTATTTGGGATTTTTCTTGTTGCATTAGGCCTGAATTGCAATACATTTTCCTCTTAGGACTGTCTTTGCTGCATCCCAAAGCGTTTGGATTGTTGTGTTTTCATTTTATTTGTTTCCATATATTCTTAAGTTTCTTCCCTAATTGCCTCATTGGCCCATTTATTCTTTAGTAAGATGTTCTTTAACCTCCATGCTTTTTTGGAAGTCTTCCTGACTTTTCCCTTTGGTTGATTCAAGTTTCATAGCAGTGTGATCTGAAAATATGCATGCTATGATCTCAATTCTTTTATATTTATTGAGGGCTGTTTTGTGACCTAGTATGTGATGTATCTTGGAGAATGTTCCATGTGCACTCAAAAAGAAAGTATATTCTGCTGCTTTGGGATGTAGAGTTCTAAATGTATCTGTCAAGTTCATCTAGTCCAGGGTATCATTCAAGGCCATTGCTTCTTTACTGATTTTTATGTCTAGATGATCTGACCATTGTTGAAAGTGGACTACTAAAGTCCTTTGCAGTTCCCACTTTCTTACCAATAAGATTGCTTACGTTTGTGATTAATTGTTTTATATATTCAGGTGCTTCCGAATTTGATTCATAGGCATTTATAATTGTTAGCTCTTCTTGATGGATGGAACCTGTAATTATGATATAATGCCCTTCTTCATCTCTTGTTACTGTTTTTAATTTAAAGTCTTGTTTGTCTGATATAAGTATGGCTACTCCAGCTTTCTTTTGACTTCTAGTAGCATGATAGATAGTACTCTATCTCCTCACTTTCAATCTGAAGGTGTCCTCAGGTCTAAAATGGATCCCTGTAGGGGTGCCTGGGTGGCTCAGTCGGTTAAGTGTCTGACTTCGACAGGTCATGATCTCACTGCTTGTGGGTTTGAGCCCCACATCAGACTCTGTGCTGACAGCTAGCTCAGAGCCTGGAGCCTATTTCAGATTCTGTGTCTCCCTCTCTCTCTGACTCCCCCCCCCCACACCGCCCCCATTCACTCTGTCTATCTCTCTCTCATAAATAAATTAAAAAACATTAAAAAAAATTTTAAATGGGTCTCTGTAGACAGCAAATAGATGGATCTTTTTTTTTCTTTTTTTAATCTGTTCTGATACCCTATGTCTTTTGATTGGAGCATTTAGTCCATTTACATTCAGTATTATTATTGAAAGATTTTGGGTTTAGAGTCATTGTGTTATCTGTAGATTTCATGGTTGTAGTGATGTCTCTGGTACTTTGTGATCCTTGCAACATTTCACTCACAGAGTGCCCCTTAGGATCTCTTGTAGGGCTGGTTTAGTGGTAATGAATTCCTTCAGTTTTTGTTTGTTTGGGAAAATTTTTATCTCTTCTATTCTGAGTGACAGGCTTACTGGATAAAATTATTGGCTGAATATTTTTCCCATTCACCATATTGAAAATTTCCTGCCACTCCTTTCTGGCCTGTCAAGTTTCAGTAGATAGGTCTGCTTTTACCCTTATGTGTCTACCTTTGTATATTAAGTCTCATTTATCCTTAGCTTTCAGAATTCTCCCTTTTCCCTTGTATTTTGCCAGTTTCACTATATGTCATGCAGAAGATTGATTCAAGTTATGTCTCAAGTGAGTTCTCTGTGCCTCTTGTATTTCAATGTCTGTTTCCTTCCCTAGTTTGGGGAAGTTGTCAGCTATGATTTGTTCAAGCATACCTTCAACCCCTTCCTCTCTGTTCATATTCTTTTAGAATTCCTATGATACGGATATTGTTCTGTTTAATTGAATCACTTAGTTCTCTAATTCTCCCCTCCTGATCCTGGATTATTTTTATCTCTCTTTCTCAGCTTCCTCTTTTTCCATAATTTTATCTTCTAATTCCCTATTATACCCTCTTCCTCTTCAATCAACGCTGTGGACACCTCCATTTTATTTTGCACCTCATTTATAGCATTTTTTTAATTCATCATGACTATTTTTTAGTTCCTTGATCTCTGCAGTAATAGATTCTCTGCTGTCTTCTATGCTTTTTTCAAGCCCATTGATTAATCTTATGACTATTATTCTAAATTCTTGTTCAGTTATGTTGCTTGTATCTGTGTTGATCAGTTCTTTAGCTGTCACTTCTTCCTGGAAAATCTTTTGAGGAGAATTCTTCTGTTTTGTCATTTTCTCTTGTTTTCTCTCCCTTATCAGTTTTAAAAGCTTGTTATGTGCTTTGCATCTATGAGCACTGCTGTGTTAATGGGGGTCATACATTGTCCAGGGCCTGGCCCTTTAGTAGGTGTTTTTTGGATAGTATTACTTGGTCTATCTTGTTGTGACTTTGGTTATTTTATTTCCCTCTTGTAGTAATGTTTTGGACTTTCCACCAGATGTGCTTAGATTTGTTCCTTGAAGTAGCCCTATAGCATGTCAGGTTTTCCCAGTGTCTCCCTGGTAGACTCAGTCTCTTTTCCTCCCAGATTTTTGGGGTTCAAAGTCCTTTGGCTTCAGCCCTTCTTTGTTTGAGAGACGTGGAAGTACAGATCCCCCTTACTGCTCCACCATGTTGGCCTGAATCTCTTTAATATTTTTTTAGTTTATTTATTTTTGAGAGTGAGAACATGAGTAGAGGAGGGGCATAGAATGACAGGGAGACACAGACTCCAAAGCAGACTACAGCTCTGAGCTGTCAGCACTGGCCTTACACGGGGCTTGAACCCACGAA
The DNA here is from genome assembly GCA_017311185.1 of Proteles cristata cristata. NCBI lineage: Eukaryota > Metazoa > Chordata > Mammalia > Carnivora > Hyaenidae > Proteles > Proteles cristata. Next base: position 28,826 of record JAESUZ010003066.1, on the reverse strand, counting down.
CCATGAGTTCACAACCTGAGCTGAAATCAGACGCTTAACTGACTGAGCCACTCAGGTACTCCTTGTGTTCTGTTTTTTATAGCTTGAAGATATTATAAAACTTTTTAGAGGTATTGATACCTGGGTTTGTAAAATTAAAATAGTACTACCATGATTTAATTGTTTAGCTATGAATATTATAAATATAAAATAGAGAGAAAGGGAAAGAAACTGACATATTTGGTACATGTTATGTATCACTTACATTCACACACATATTTTCATTTAATCCTGTGCAGTGTTTTATGATGGTAAACATTCATGCTCTAGAAACAGACAGTCCTAGATTTGAATTGCTTGCTTGCCAATTTTTGTGTAAGTTATTTTATGCAAAGTAACACTAAATTTCTTCATTTTGATCATTATAAAGGCTATTCAACAATGTTGGTGAATAACAAAATAAAATAAGGTATGTAAAACACTTAGATTATGTGGATATGGGGTAAGTGTAAATAAATATTAGCTATATTGCTGTTATGACTCAACCAGCTGAGCCACCCAGGTGCCCCTTTATTGCTGTTATTACTAATTACTGCTGAAACTGTAGATATTGTAAGTCCATCTGTATCAGTAACAAACCCAGGTTCACAGATTTTAGGTAACGTGAAAAATTTAAGTGGAATTGAGAATGTCATATTTAAAACTGGTTTTAGAAATCCAAATGTGCCATGCTTTCCTATCACTTCTTGTTTTTGTTTAGTTTTGTTTGAATCTTGCTCTCCTACAATACCTAAGCAAAACTTGTTTTAGAATGATTATTGAAACAGAAACCCACTGCTAGGCAGGGGGCTGGTTGGATATTCTATATCCTGAATGGATTGGAACAGAGAGGGAATAATTGCTTTCTCATACATTTTGGCTTTGGTGACTTTTCATTTTGGCATTGTTAGAGAGACCAGTGGTTATTTTGTTTGTTTGTTTGTTTGTTTGTTTATTAAATGACTTTGTTCTACAAATCCAGCTGCCTCCAGGGGAAGGTGGAAAAGGAACTGAAATGGGTCAGACATAAAACTAAATGTGAAGACAATGAACAGTGAAAGAGTTTTGTACTCATTGCTGAAAAGTTTGGATTACTTTCTGTCTGACTTGCAAGCTAAAATTTTTACTGTACTATGATATGCTGCTTTTCTTCAAAAGAAGCAATATTTATTATTTTCTTAGAAATGGAGTAAGCATCTAAGAGCTGTAAGTATTGAGCCAAGCAGACTTCAAATTAAAAATCAGATTCAGAAAGCAAAGAGAAAACATACAAATATCATGTTTAAGGATCAAAACTTTGAGTCACCAAGCTGCAGTGTATTGTCCATCCTATCCCTTGGGAGCAATTTGCAATGCAGCCACAGTTATGATATTCATATGTTTTGTATAGATTATCATATACAATATAAATAAAATTACATACCTAAATGTATAATTAATGGTATGTAATATTATGGTATATAATGCATATTATATAAACTATTAAATATAAATTGTATATTGTCTAATATATAATTTTATATATATATTTATGTATATATACACAATCTAAATGAAGTTAGTTCTAAGGCTTGATACTTTGTTAATTCACAAGAAATTTCTTTTACTTATCTGAAGACACATCAGTGTTTTAGCAGGCATGTTGTGAAGCCAGATGAAAAATTCCCCATATGAGTTCAATGCTCTGGTTGGAAGTTGCTTTGGTGGGGGCAGGAGTAGTGGCAGGTAAATGGACAATTGTGGAGTTTTAGCTAACAAGTGATAAGAAACTGAATTAAGAGGAAATGTGGTGATAGAGAAAAGATATGTTAAAATACCTGGAAGTATCAGGCTAGATTAGTACTTGTAAGTTAAGAGGGAATACAGAAAAAAAGGAAGACACTGGGAATGAAGCTTGACTTTGGGCTATGATGGCAAGTGAACAGATTTAAAAGAAAATTTTTAAAAGTTAGTGGCGGAGGGGTGCCAGAGTTGCTCAGTAAGTTGAGCATCCTACTTCAGATTAGGTCATGATCTGGTGGTTTGTGAGTTGGGGCTCACATTGGGCTCTGTGTTGACATTTCAGAGCCTCGAGCTTGCTTTGGATTCTGTGTCTCCTTCTCTGCACCTCCCCTACTCATGCTCTGTCTCTCTCTCTCTCTCTCAAAAATAAATAAAACATTAAAAATTTTTTAAAACTTAATTAAGAACAAGTAATGATTTATGAGTTCATAAAAGTCATTCAGATGAAAGTTAAGTATACACAGTAATGAAAAGTTTTGAGAAATTTTATAAAGATAATTATTCAATTATTAATTATAGCAAACACCCATTCTGTACTTCATGGTTGCTCTCTTATACATCATTTAAAGATTATATTATTATGTTGAGATTTAACCCAGATAAAGATGTAGTATTTTGAAAGATATTACTTGAAAATGTTAAAGCTATAGTAGTTTATTTCTGTTCAAGTCTTTTATCTTTTAAATATGTTTATATCTTTTGTATCTATTTATAGCTTGTTCAAAGGTTTGTTTGGTTTCAATGTAGGGTTCTCTGACCCCTTACAAAGGATTTTAGTTTGGTTATTGCTGGAAAACTTGCAGACCACAGTTTCATATATTATATAATGGGTTATATTTGTTTTAGTTAAAATGTCTAAAAAGGATAAAAAAAAAAACTTCAGCTCATTGCTTTGATTTCATCATAATCAAGCAGCATTCATTCCTCTTAGGCTGTGTCAGCACCCAGATTCAGGTCAAACATTCAGTTAATTTGGATGAGCCTGGGACATTGCAAATATTACCTCAAATCAACAATTCAGTTCTAACACATTTTTCATCAAAGAAAGTGAATTTTCTTATGATTTCTTAATATTTCAGGACAGCAAATGTTCTGTTGTTAATGACCACCCAGTTGTTCACCAAAATTCAGATGAGAGATTTCAATTATGAATATAAATGAAATATATGTTTTACTATTATCTGTGGCATTTTATTGACATAATCTTAAATAAGAAAGCATAACATAAGTCAATACCTCATTTTTTTCCCCTTCTCTCATAAGGAGATTTTCCATTTTAAATAGAGTGGATTGGGAATAGAAAATAATTTAGCAATGGTGCTGACAGCTTTCTTTACCAACGTTCCCATTTTCCAGATAGAGGCCATTAACTAGGGTGCAGGAAGCATGTTAATCATATGAGTTTTCTAATTGATTTAAGTCTCTTTTTTCCTTCTTCTTGTTAAAAAATCAGATTGTACAGATTATAAAATATTTGTGTATCTTTCTTGTCTCAAAGTAAATATGAACACAAAATGCATTGCCTTAGATTAGGAAAACAGTATATCATTGTAAGTTTTGTGAGGATGAACAAGACACTGAAACTATCTGAACTTTAGTTCCTTTGCTGTGATATTAGAGTAAAGCAATCTAATTCTTACAATTAGTGCAAGATTGAGATAGTAATTGAGATAACAAGTAAGATAATAAGTAAAGTATTTTATAAGATTGTAAAACCCCATTAATTGCAAGGAATAACTTGTGTATTCAAGAAACAGTAAATGCATATTATGCTCCAGCCATTAGAGAGATCAAGAAAACAAGGCAAAAGCTCTTCTTTTAAGAATCTCTCAGCCTAGATGAAAATATAAAATAAGCAAATACTGTAAATACATTGAGACAGGAACCACAATAAGCGTGCCAATGGCTTTGAGAGTACTTAGAGAATTACTTATCTAGATCTTTTGAAAGCTTAAAATAGACTGTTCTAAGTATCAGATGTTTATGTAAGCCTCATGGTAACCACAAACACACACACACACACACACACACACCCCTAAAGAAGATACACAAAAGAAAATAGAAAGGAATCAAACTATATCAATACAAAAGCAATCAGCAAATCACCAAGGAAGACAGCAAGAGAGGAAAGGAGAAACAAAATACCTACATAACAGAAAACAATGTAAGAAATGGGAATAGTAAATCCTTACCCATCAATAATTGCTTTTAATGTAAATGAATTAAATTTCACAATCAAAAGACATGGAGTGGATGATTGCATAAAAAGGGAAGATGCTTTCTCCAAAAGACTCACTTTAGACTTAAGTGTATATGTGTATAATCTTAAAGTGAAAAGATAGCTCAGCAAATGATAACTGGCAGAAAGCATGGGTGGCTATATTTATACCAGATAAAGTAGAATTTATGTAAATAACAGTCATAAAAGACAAAGATGGTCACTATATGATAAAAGAGTTCATTGAACAGGAACTTACAACAATTATAAATAAGTATGTACCCAAATCAGAGCATATACAAAGCAATAATGTCATATCTAAAAGAGAAACAGACAGCAACAGTAGGAGTCTCCCATATCCCATTTTCAATAATGAATAAAACATCCAGACAGAAAATCATAAAAAGACAATAGATATGAAAAACACTGTAGACCAAATGTACGTAAAAGAAGCAGAGTACTCTATCCAACAGCATCAATATATACATACTTCTCAAGGAAACATGGAACATTCTTCAGGATAGGTCACATGCTAGGTTAAAAAACAAATCTTAATAAATGTACAAATATTGATATTATACCAAGTATAGAGTGAAACTAGAAATCAATAGAAGGAATAGTGGAAAAATCACAAATATGTGGCAATTAAATGTTTATTTATTTTTGAAAGAGAGAGAGAGCACAGAAGTGGGGGGAGGTGGCAGGCAGAGAGAGAGGGAGACACGGAATCCAAAGCAGGCTCCAGGCTCTGAGCTGTCAGCACAGAGTCCAATGCAAGGCTTGAACCCACAAACTGTGAGATCATGACCTGAGATGAAATCAGACACAGCCTAGGTGCCCCAACCAAAACATCCTTAAACAACCACTGAATCTAAGAAGAAATCAAAATTGAAATTAGAAAATATCTCAAAACAAATGAAAATGAAAATTCAATATGTCCAAAATATGTGATATAGCAAAACCCATAAGAAGCAAGTTCACAACAATAAACACCTATATTTAAAAATAAGATCGCAAATAAACAACCTAAATTTATACCTCAAGAAACAAGATAAAAAACCAACCTACCCCAAAATAAGCAGAAAGGGAGCAATAATAAAGATTACAGCAGAAATAAATGAAATAAAATAAATTCAGAAAAAGAAAGAAATGAAATGGGAAATTCCAAAATAATACAAAAAATTAATGAAACTAAGCTGATTTTTTAAAAGATAAAATCTTAGCAAGACTAAAAAAGGAGAAAGACTCAAATAAATAGTAACAGAAATGGAGAAGACATTTCAACAGATGCTTTAGAAATTTTAAAAAATTACAAGAAACTGTTATGAACAATTATATGCCAACAACCTGAATAACCTAGAAAAATGAATAGTTTCCTAGAAACATACAGTGTACCAAGACTGAATGAAGAAGAAATAAAAAGCTTGAAGAGACCAGTAAGAAATAAGAAGATTGAATCAGTAATCAAAACCTCTCAACAAAGACGTGGACCAGTTTCACAGATCAATTCTACCAAATGTTTAAATCATTATTACCAAAATTTCTTAAACTCTTTTAAAAAAATAGAAAAAGAACCACATCTGAAGTCATGTTATGAGGCCAACATTACCCTGATGCCAAAGCTAAACAGATACCAAAGGAAAAAACAAAAGTCAATCTCCCTGATAAGCATAGAAGCAAAAATTTCAACAAAATACTAGCAAATCTAATTCAACAGCATGTTAAAAGGATCATATACCATGATTAGGTAAGATTTTTCCCTGGGATGAAAGTGTCACTCAACATGGAATAATTAATTAATGTGATAATACCACATTAACAGAACAAAGTGTAAAATAGCATTATAATATAAATAGATGCAGAAAACTGTTTGACAGAATTCAGCACCCTTTCATGATAAAAACTCTCAAAAAATAAGTTATAGAGAAACCTACATAAACACAATAAAGGACACAGCTATCATATTCATGGTTAAAAACTTTGTTTTTCTTTAACATCTGTAACAAGGGAAAGATTCCCCCTTTTGCCACTTCAACATAGTGTTGGAAGTGCTAGCCAGAGCAATTAGGCAAGAAAAATAAGTAAAAGTCATCCAAATCAGAAAGGAAGAAGTAAAATCATCTTTGTTTGCAGATGACATGATCTTTTATATAGAAAATCTTAAGACTTCACACAAAGAAATAATAATTTTAGAAAAGTTACAAAACCAATATTGGATACAAAACCAATATATTAACTCAGTTGTATTTATACAAACTAGCAATGAACAATTGGAAAAGGAAATCAAGGAAACAACCTTATTTACATTAGTATTAAAAAAGAATAAAATAATTAGGAATAAACTTAACAAAGGAAATGAAAGATTTATATACCAAAAATTATAAAACACTGATAAAAGACATTTTAAATTAGAAAAATACACTGTTACTGGATTAGAAGAACTATTCATTACATGTCTACTGTACCCAAAGCAATCTAGATATGCAGTACAATTTCTATCAAAACCACAATGGAATTTTTGCAGGAAAAAAGAAATTTTGAAATTATTTTGGAACCAAAAGCATTCTGCATAGCCAAAGCAATTTGAGCAAGAAAAACAAAGCTGGAGGCATGACACTTTCTAATTTCAAATATAATACAAAACTACAGTAAGCAAAACAGATACAGATATAAAAACAAGTATATAGACCAATGGAAACAAACTAGAGAGCCCAGAAACAAAGCCATGCCTATGTAGTCACCTGATTTTCAATAAGAGAGCCAAGAATACACAATGGGGAAAGGCGGTGTCTTCAATAAGTGATCTTAAAAAACAACTAGGGAGGTGCCTGAGTGGCTCAGTCAGTTAAGTGTCTTACTTTGGCTCAGGTCATGATCTCACGTTTTGTAAGTTCAAGCTCCAAGTCAGGCTCTGTGCTGACAGCTCAGAGCCTAGAACATGCTTCTGATTCTGTCTCACCCTCTTTCTCTCTTTCTCTGCCCCTCCTTTGCTTGCAGTGAGCCTCTCTCTCAAAAAAAAAAAAAAAAATTAAAAAAACAACTGACTATCCACATGCAAAATAATGAAATTAACCTTTATTACACCATACACAAAAATAAACTCAAAATGGATTAAAACTTTTTTTAAAATTGTATTTTTCTATTTTGAGGGGAAGGGCAAGGAGCAGAGAGAGCGGGAAGGAGAGTGAATCCCAAGCAGGTTCTACACTGTCAGTGCAGAACCCTATCAAGGGATTAGTCTCACATACAGTGAGATTGTGACCTGAGGCAAAATCAGGAGTCAGCGGCTTAACCAAGTCTCCCAGGCACCTTCAAAATGGATTAAAATCCTAAATGTAAGACCTAAAACCATAAAACTTCTTGAAGAAAACTTAGGGAAAAACCTTCTTATCACTGGCTTGGGAATGATTTTTTAGATAAAACACCAAAGGCACAGGTAACAAAAGCAAAAATAGACTAATAGGATTACATGAAACTTAAAAGCTTCCACACAGCAAAGGAAACCATCGCAATATGAAAGGCAACCTACAGAATGAGAAAATATTTGCAAAACATATATCCAATAAAGGGTTAATATCCAAAAAATGCAAAGAACTCCTACAACTGAATAGCAAAAGATAAATAATCCAATTTAAACACATACAAAGGAATTTAATAGACATTTCTCCAAAGAAGGCATACAAATGGCCAACAAGTATATGAAAATTTGCTCAACATCACTTATCAGGCAAATGCAAATCAAAACTACAATGAGATATCACCTCACATGTGTTAGAATGACTGTATATAGTAATATGAATATATACAGTAAATATCAATTTATATATTATATATAAATTAAACATGTATAAATTCATATATATGTAAAATATATGTGAAGTATATAAAGATAAATGTTAACAAGGATATGGAAGAAAGGGAACCCTTGTATGCTGTTAGTGAAAATGTAAATTGGTGCAGCCACTGTGGAAAGCAGTATGGGGATTCCTCAAAGACTTAAAAGTAGAACTACCTTATAATCCAACAATATCAGTTGCGAGCATATACCCAATAAAACTAAAGTCACATTCTCAAAGAGATGTCTGCACTCTTATGTTCATTGTAGCATTATTTACAATAGCCAAGACACGGAGGCAACTTAAATGTCCTTTGGTGAATGAATGAGTAAAGAAAATGTGATGTATGCAATGTTATATTATACTGACTTAAAGAAGAAAATACTGCCATTTATGACAATGTGGGATGAACCTGAAAGATATTACGCTAAGTGAAATAAGCCAGACACAGAAGAGCAAATACTACATGATACCATTATATAAAGAACATAAAATAGACTCATAGAAGCAGAAAATGTATGGTGGTTGCTAGAGTTTGGGAGTATGGAATAGTAAGGAGTAATAGCCAAGTGAACAAAGTTTTATATATTGTGATTGTTTCATGGATGTATACATATCTCCAAACTCATTAAACTATATGCATGAAATATGTACAGCTTTTTGTATGTCAATTATACCTCAATTATAGGTGTTTTTTAAGAAAACTAAAAATTAATTCAAATGCAACTCATAGGGGAAATGATGAAAAAAGTAGTGGGGAAAAAGAGAAATAGAAATCTAAATTAATAAGGCCAAGTTTCTGTTTTTGTTACCATATTATGTGAATAATATTCATATTAATTCAGTATATTATTTCAATAATATTCATGGAAATTTTTTGAGAGAAAAAGATTAATACTGTGTTCATAGATTGGAATATTCATATTAAAGATGTCACTTTTCCCCTATTTGATCTATAAGTTTAATGCAGTTTTTATCAAAATCCTTGCAAGACATTTTGTAGATATAGACAAGCTGATTCTAAAATGAGTATAGAAAGATACAATCTCTACTATAGCTAAAATAATAAAGTGAAAGAAATCTGATATTACGGCCTATTTTATAGCTACAATGATCAGGACAATGTGATACTGATAATAGGCCCACACAAGTACAACAAAGTGATTTTTACAAAGATGTAAATGCAATTCAATGGAGGATGGAGAGTCAGTTTGATCTGCATCCAGTGATAACCATTTTTTCTCTTCATTACGCACTCTGTTAGTAAAAATGTCTGACCATGTAAACTCTAAGACTTTTGGACTCGTTTAATCATTCATAAATTAACACTGTGTTCTACTGTATTAACTTCTTATGAAAAACATAAACAAACTATACAACATTTTTAGTATAAGATAAAATATATATAATTAGGGATTTAAAAAAAAATGTTAATGTTTATTTTTGAGAGAGAGATAGAGCATGAGCAAGGGAGGGGCAGAGAGAGATGGTGACACAGAATCTGAAGCAGGCTCCAGGCTCTGAGCTGTCAGCACAGAGTCCAATGTAGCGCTCGAACCCACGAACCGTGAGATCATGACCTGAGCCGAAGTCAGAAGCTTAACGACTGAGCCACCCAGGTGCCCGTTTAATTAGGGATTTTAAAGAATTATTTCTCTATAGCAGTAGATCATCTTGTGTTGCAAGCCCTGCAATTTGATGGTGGCCCATTGTAAACAAAGCATAGTTACTTAAGGGTTCTCTTTTTACTCTTCTATTTTAGTAACCCTTTTGGTTTTATTTATTTATTTTTGCCTGATATCACTGCTCTGAAATATTACAAAGGACTAAATAATATAGGTGATATTCTCAGTGTTAGAGCATATCAGGATTCTGTAGAGAATATTTTCTGTGTTATTAATAGTGGAAAGTTAACCCGTTTCTGGAGGCAAGAGAAATGTGAAGAATCTTGGGTTTGCTCATTATATTTAATATATATGTGACAAGTTTTGCAGTGCTAAGAGTACAGAAAACCAAAGCATATTTTTTTCTCCTAATCAGTCTCCCCTTATATTTTCTTTACATCTCCCTGCAGAATATATAGTGATTGAGTGCTGTAATTCTTTTACAGTATGCATACATGTATGTATAATATTTAGTAGTGTTGAAAGATGGTGGGAATTTATTGAACTAAATATATTACCATAAAATGTTCATGTCTTCTGGGTCTTTTTTGTTTTTTCCTATAGCATATTGAAACAGATAGAACAAATAAATCAGTTTTTTTTTTTTTATAAAGGCAGGACAATGCTGTTGTGTTTTATTTCTTCCTATATGACCGATAGATAGACTTGGGAAGTAAATATTAGAATAACATATGTATAAGACATGTGGTACATATATGTAACATATAAGTGACATGTATGTAAAGTGTAAAATAAAACAAATAATCTAAATGCTCAATGAAGAGCACTGAAAGGGAGGACTTTGAACAAACATGGTAAAGTTTTTGGAATAAGTATATGTTAGCAAATAACCCTCTTTAAAACTGAAGAATTTAACAACAGAAAGGTCCAACTGGAAACAAAAATATTATCTATTCCAAAACCAGTAAAGAACTCAACTTCCTGCCATAAATTTGAGTGAAAACCCACTTGATACCGAGCAATTCTGAACCAACTTAAGGAAGGATGCTGATAACCAATGTATGACTCAGTTGTTCATGAGAATGAAGCAATGTTAGGAGGAATAAATTAGAAAATTCTACCTTTAGGTTCTAACAGATGAAGACTAAAAATAAAAGTGGACTTTGTTTTGTTTTGTTTTGTTTTTAATTTATTTCTAGCAGAGAGAGAGAGACAGCGTGAGCAGGGGAGGGTCAGAGAGAGAGGGAGTCACAGACTGAAACAGGCTCCAGGCTCTGAGCTGGCAGTCAGCACAGAGCCAGACGCGGGGCTTGAACCCACGAACCGCGAGATCATGACCCAAGGAAAGTCGGACGCTTAACCGACTAAGCCACCCAGGCGCCCCTAAAAGTGGACTTTGTGATAGAACGTAAAAGACCCATACTTCTTTAAGTCATCAAATCAGCCATGTCTAGAAGAACATTTATTATCTAACCTGGTCTTTTAATGAGAAAAAAATGAGAGTTAGAGGTACGCTTATTAGAAATAACTATACAGAGCTAAATATTTGGACTATGATATACATAACTTTTACTAATTATGTGAATCTCTCTCATTTTAGTTTTCAGCAAAATAACTAGGCCAGTCACAATAGAAAGAACAATCTTCATTTCTGGGTAACTTACCATCAATGGGACAAGATATTCCTGGTCTAATAGAACAAATGTAATGATTAAAAAAATAAGATAAACTAGACTACGTTGCTTGAGGCCCCAGTTCCTTGGACCCTCAATAGGAAATCAAAATACTAAACACTGAATTTATAACTCAGTTTCTGACATCTTCAGGAAAGTTTTATCTAATATTAGCTAAATATGCATGTTTTACAATCATGATTTACTACATTCCCACATGTCATTATTTCCATAGTCTTTATTGATGTTAAACATCATCCTATGTATTTTTATCTTATTGCCTAAATTTTCTTCTTATAATATAACCTCTTAGATGGCTGGTTTGTTGTCTGTCTTGTTAACCTTTATACCTCTGGGGTGAACAATAGTGCCTGGTACAAAGTAGACCCTCAGTAAATACATGTGCACTGAATGAACAGATAAATATAAAGAGAGTCAAGGAGGTGGTATATAGATGTAAATAGAATTTACCCTGCTTGGGGCGCCAGGGTGGCTTAGTCGGTTAAACGTCCGACTTTCGCTTAGGTCATGATCTCACGGTTCGTGGGTTCGAGCCCCACATCGGGCTCTGTGCTGACTGCCAGCTCAGAGCCTGGAGCCTATTTCGGAGTCTGTGATTCTCTCTCTCTCTGACCCTCCCCTGCTCACGCTGTGTCTCTCTCTCTCCTAGAAACAAATAAAACATTAAAAAAAAATTAAAAAAAAAAAAAGAATTTACCCTGCTTAACTATAAGTAAACAGAAAAAAAAATAGGACTTCACAAAAAATTGACAAAAACATATTTAAAAAGAAATATTTTGCAGTTAAGGACATTGAGGAAAACAGATTTTATGAAATAGAAGTTATGATAATAAATTAGATAAAATATATTAAAGCAGAAGAAGGAAAAAAATTAACGGGAACAATAAAGATACAACAGAACTTATAAACGAACCGAAGTACAGAAAGAATGCAGTCAACATTCAGATCAAATCATGGTATGCAGTAAATATTGCAGAAAATCATGTAATACTCTGGAAAGCAAATAAAAGGTAATTGGTGAAAAAGATAGCACATAACCAACACAAAGATTATTGGTATGCCTAAAGAAGAGAACTGAGCTAGTAAACAAGAAAGAAATTCAAAGTATTAATGAAAGAATACTTTTCTGAAACAAAAGATTACAAAATCTGCACCTCCAAAGGGACTCACTGAGGTCTACTTGTCAGAAAAAAATTGCAAAGCCTGAGAATCACAAATTCTATTAGTCTTTAATTTTACATTTAGCTTATCTCATAAGCATTCAACTACAATAAGCAGGTATCTTACAAAGAAAAAGAAATAGTTTTACCTTACACTTCTCTTCAGCAACTTCAGATATTGACAATGGAGCAGTGTACAAAGCTAAAGGGTGAGAGTGCAAATCAAAACCTTTAGCCGGTCAGATTGTCATTCACCTGTGTTGGCAATAAAAAAGACATCTTAAAATATATCAGCACTCTGCAAGCATCACCTTTGTATCAGTATTTTAATTGCTTGAAATCCTCCAGTCAGGTGAGAGATGAGTCAAAATAAGGAATTTATATAGTAAAATTATAAAAATAAAATACTGAAAAAGTAAAATATTTATGAAATGTTACATTTATTTTGCTCATAAAATATTCATAATTCTGTTTAAATTAAGAATTAAATTTTAACATCTATGTCAGTTGTAGCTATAAAACAGAATGTGAATGTAATTTAATCTGCTTAAACTAGAGGAGTTTCTGCTGTACAACTGAAAAGTGTTACAGAGGCATATATGTGTGTCAGGGAAGTGCAATCTGCTCTGAATGCCATCTTCCCTTTTTACTAATCTTCACTGCCAGACATATGGTCATGCTCTGCACTGGCATCAGTTGCTGTTGTCTCATGTCACTAGAGTTCTTATCCCATATTCCAGACTCTACATCCTCTTCCTTTGCCCTTTCAATATCTTAGTCCCTCTACCATTGGTGCTGGTAGGAAAGTCGGAAGGAGGACATCTCTGAATTTCTTAGCTACTTGCCTACTTGCTTTCACTAAATGACATTTCTCTTCAGATGATCTGTCTAGCCCCATACCCCCCTCCACTGTTCTTTAAGCATCTCTAAACCTTAAATGCATCTCTAAGCATCCTCTCTGGATTTGGAAGTGTGAAGCCAAATCCCTGCTACTCTGTATAATTACATTTTGATAGATCTTAGTGCAGAATGATCATCTTTATCAAATACACTTGCACTCATATATCCACCTGCATGCACATTGGGATTTGGCCCACAGGAGGTACTATAGAGATAGTCACTTAGGAATTTACCAGCCAATAAACACTAGACCTCTTTCTCTGGAGCTTCCTCTTTCTATAGTCATGCTCCATGGCAGCTTTTTTCAGTCCTTCCTACTTTGCTTCTTATAGTTAAAACTCAGCTTATGAAACCAAGAACAGTCTTCCCTTTCAACTAAAATCAAATATGTGTGGCTTTAAAGCCTTTGTCCTAGGTGTGCTCAGTCAGTTAGGTGTCCACTGTGGCTCAGGTCATGATTTCCTGGTTTGTGAGTTCAAGCCACATATCTGGGTCTCTGTTGTCAGTACAGAGCCTTCTTGGGATCCTCTGGGCCCTCACTCCCTGCCCCTCCCCCAGTGGTGCTCTCTTGCTCTCTCAAAAATAAATTTAAAAAATTATAAAAACATAAAATAATTTCCCCATACTTGGAATTGATATTTTTTTAACTTTTTTAAGTGTTTTATTTATTTTTGAGAGAGACGCATAATGTGAGTGGGTGAGGGGCAGAGAGAGAAGAAAACACAGAATATGAAGCAGGCTCCACGCTCAGAGCTGTCAGCACAGAGCCCAATGCAGAGCTTGAACTCACAAGTCATAAGATCATGACCAAGCCATAACATGACCTGAGCCAAAGTTGGACACTTAACTGACTGAGCCATGTAGGTGCTCCCAGACTTGAAATTTAAATCTCTATCTTAAAATTTAAAACTGAGCAATGAATGCCCTGTCTACTTTGTCCTAGTTGGTATATGCCTTCTCTATGATATCCAGCATTTCTAGTTTTTTTTTCTCAATTATACATGGTAGGCTCAGAAATACTCTCCATTATATAATATCTTCATAAATGTATTTATAGTATAAAATATATTGTAATATATAAATTTATTTTTCTTTTTTATTAAGATAGATGTTGAGTTTGGTGTCTGTTTTATGGTATCAGTTTTTTTTAATTGTCAACGATTACTGATTATTTTCTCATATTTGTGTTAAGCTTCTCTTTTTTCCTGCCTGTCTGTGGTATTTGTGATGGAATATGGGGATGGGTGGACTAGAAGTTTGTCTTTGGCATTCAGGTGCCAAGCCGGTTGGGTGCCAAATTTGGGTTGTTAACTGCTCCTGGTACTCTCTGTTTCTCTGGTTTCAATGTACACTCTTACTCCTTTATATATGTGGGCAAATAACCCAATCTACTAATTATTCAGTCAACCATGAAGAAATAAAGAGACAATCTCTCAAATACCACATACTCAGAGATTATCCTAACATTCTTCTTTTCTCCACTTCTGTCCATGTGCTCCAAGCTTGGTTTCCCCAAATCACTCCTTTCACCCCAGGACTTTCTCCCTGATATGCCCTATTTTCTATCTCAGCAGCTCCTCAGTTTCCGGTCTAATGTCCTTGCTGCTTGCACGTAAGCAGGGCAAGGAGTTAATGTGAAATAGGATAAGGGAAGACATCTGGAATAGGTAACATTTCAACAGAGACCAGAAGGAAATGAGTCATAATATCATATATGATATTTTTAATATATCTGTGAGAATAATATTCCAGGTAGTGGGGATTGCAAGTGCAAATATGCCAGGAGGAAAATATTCTTATTTTGTTCAAAGAACCCAGTGGTACTAAAGTATAGTATACTAGTTATGTCTTATGGGATTGAGAGAGGAAAAGCTATGGCTGTGTCATAATGTTATAAGGGTAACAAATACACACACATAAAAAAAAATCAATTCCAAACATAGTAAGATGAAAATACAAGAAGTCCCCTAATTTCATAAGTGACTATAAGAATGGGAGAGATTAGTTATGACATGGTAGTCCAAGCAAGATTGTGTGAAAGACCTCAAAATAAGCATTTTATTTCTTGTCTATGCAAAAGTTGAGTTTGTTTGTTGACTGCACTGCGTAGCTTCATCAAGGGATCCATAGTTTGTAAAGTGCTGTTCTTGCCTGAGTTGTATAAAACATCTCTCCCCTGTGCTGACATTGCAGTTAGCAAAAAGGGGAAATGGAGGATAATGTGGATCATCTCTTCCTAGGCAACACTTGAAAATCACACATACCATTTTTACCTACACTCCATTGGTTAAAAACTTAGTCATGTGGACAATTTAGCTGCCATGGAGATTTGACAGTGTAATCTTTAGGTGAATTGCACTCTACCTAGTTAACATCTCTATTGCTTTGGGAGAAGGGAGAAAAAAATACAAGGGGGAGCCTGGAAATCTATACTACACTTTTTTAAAAAGAATATTTATAATGATAGTAATTAAAATCTATCCATTATTACCCAGTATAAAGCTCTAATGCTATATAAACTTAAGCTCCAGTAACCATCTAAAGAATCACACTGATCTTAATTTAGGTGGTCCTAACCTCACCTTTCATTACATTTAGCTTTAGATATTACATGGAGCATTTTTGACTTGTTGAATCTCTTGGCTAATAGGTTGTAGCATGAACTAAGTAGACAGTCTACATCCAGACAACAACTACTTCAGAGGTTACCTGTCAGATTTCAAATTATAATGAATAAAACTTACATTATTCTATTTTGCATCACACTCATGGATTTTTACATTACCATTTATAAGGGTCCATTGTATTCCAAATTTGATGGATGTGCATAGTATATGAAGCAATCTATATTTATGTTCCTTGCAAAGGCCAAAAGTTGACTAAACACATCTAGAAACTGTTCCTGTTGAAATGTAGTTGTACACAGCATGAATACATTATTGCTGCTGCAGCGTCTGCAATACATTTGGCACAAACCACTGCAGACTTCCAGCAGACTGCAGCAAATGGAAAATATATGCTGCCCTTTTATCCCAAGGGGTATACTGCATGGTTTTTGGTGGCAGTATGGTCCCCAACTTAACAACAAAACACACAAAAAAACAAATACTATGCAACAGTTGTGATTTTCTATAAATAGAAGTTTCGATAATTCCATTCAAACACTAATCTGCAAGAAAATTTGATTATCCTATATTGTCAATGACCCCAATATAGATACGGAGTGAAACTTAAAAGTTTATCTCAATTTATTAACAGTGGTTTTGTGACCAGAACACCAAAGATATCATTTACACAACAGTATACATGCAAATGGAAGAAGTACTTCATAATTTATTAAATGATGTAAATAACTGCAATTTTGTATTACTACTTACATTGTATGATAATAAAAGTCTTATAGTTAAGTAAAAAATAGAATGAAATAAGTAGACATTTTAACATTCAGGTAAGGTTTATTTATATTTTAAAATAAAACCCTTCAAATTAAAGTACATCAAGAAATGATCACTGAGGAAACCATTCCTAATTTGTACCTTATGGCCCATTCGTTTTGAAAAAGGCAATGAAAACTATAATTAATATGAGAAAGATAACACATTGCATTATAAGAGGGAATTATATAAAATGAAACAAAGAAGAATGTTTTTTTGAAAATGAAAAATATGATGACCAAAATAAATGTATGCAAAAGCATAGCTCAAAATGTTGAAAAATAGCATCATGTAGGAAGAAAATAAACAGGCAAAGATCTCAAAAATAAGAATGAAGACATAGAAAATTAGTGTAGAGGGTTATATATAAAATATATATTAAATATATATATAAAGATATATTAAATGATGTTATATATAAATTATATAAAAGTATAATTTATATAAAAATATATAAAATATATATAAAATGTCAGAACACTGGGTACCAAAGAGTCTGAAAACCGTCAGATGAGAAAAACAGGTCAGATACAAAGGAATAGGAAAATATGGCATTGAACTTCTCAAGAACAATTGCAGACACAGAAACAATCCACAGTGTTTTCAATATAGTTAGGGTAAATTAGTCTCATCTTAAAATAATGTATCCAACCTAACTTTCAATCAATTATGAGGGTAAAATTTTCATACATGTAAAGAGTAAAAATACATTGCATTTAATGTGTTGTCTTAGGAGACTATTGATTGTTGAATCTCAGCAGAACAGGAAAAGCCTTGCAACAAAAAAATTAAGGAGAGGGGATTTCCAAAACAAAAGTGAACAAGTCCCTGGGTAGTAGATACTCATCAGGCTGAGAAAGAAAGCTGTTCAAAGTAAAGCAGAAAAACCAAAGGATTGCATGAAGGAAAACTGGAGAGAGGAAGGAGATAGAAAACAGATGAAAATAAAAGCATAGAAATGATAAATCATCTGATGTTTAGCAGTGTTTGTGAACATTACTGTAAAGTATTTGGCAGACCTGTTAGAGAATTTGGAAAAATAAATAAATGGTACATGTGACACTATGCAAATGGACAAAAATGAGACAATAATTAGCTTAGGCAAAATTAAATGTGTTTTTGCAAAAAAGAAATATATTCAGTGTCCACAGCATGGCAACTTGCTTAATTCTTGTACTGTAAATACTTACAACTTCACCAAAAATTATAATGTTGTCTTTGTACTGAGAAAATAAAAGAATGTTAGCTCATCCAAACTCTTAACTGCTATAATGAAAAGTTTAATGGATTCTGTCAAAATTAATCAACCAAAAGAAATCAGAGTAGAAGTATGGATGTAAATACCAGAAGAAGCAGCTAAAAGGTTGAAAAGTGTCTGCCTCTGGGAAGCATGACAATAGAGAAGATATTCTGGACACCAATCCTTTTTGATATAAGGGTGACAATTTTATTTTATATGTAGGGGCAGGATTCAATAATGTAGAAAACAAATTGATGCCTCCACTGCTCTTTCAAATACAATCTTCTGTCTCTTTTTCTCTATCTCTTGGGTAAAATTTCTTGTAGACACAATAACTATTTTAGGTTACTCGTTGACAATAAAATGTTCTCTGGTCATTTTTATATCTAAGCATAGTATTTACATTGTCTAGATTCAGATGATAAGTGCAGAGGTCTAGAGTCTTCCGAAGGCTCATGGGGGTGAGGGAGAGGGGAAGGGGAGTGATAGGAGGGCACTTGTTGGGATGAGCACTGGGTGTTATATGGAAACCAACTTGATAATAAACTATGAAAGGAGAAAAAAAACTTTCTCTAGTCTTCAGGACTGTTTAGACTGGGAGGCCTAGAGAGAAGGCTGTGGAGTAATGATAGGAGACAATGGAAGCCTTCTCTATTGCTTTTCCTTTTCCCTTGCTCTCTGACCATTTTTCTCATGAGGGTGGTGGTTCTTTTGTGTTTCTCAGGGGTGCTTGTTCTGTCCCCCAATAAAAGCTTCCTTTTTTGCTTTGGACTATGATTGTCCACTGGTAAACTTGCCCTCCTAGGTTGATACCCTCCATTTACGAATCCAGTTACACCTTCAGCCTTTAAGACATACTATTTTAACGTGGCTGCAGATCATATACATCTTATGAGTCCACTAAACTCATGGGAAAGTCTCAAATCCCTGCCAAGCCAAATGGAAATGCATCTTCCTCCCAAGGAAGAAATGGGAAAAACTTGTTCTGTTTGCTCCACTCCCAGGCAGGCAACTTCGCATAGTACTTTTTACTTCAACTTTCCTAGATGTGAGTCAGTTACAAGTACTTATGTCCCCATAAAATAAAATTTTAAGAAAGCAAGTTACCAGAGTGATTCTCCTAAGGCCCCTCTCATTCGTTTTAAGATGAGAGGGAGGCATCCCTCATCCTCCCCTTCTAGAGGTAAAAACTACACAGCACATGAGGGCCTTCTTCGAGAATTCTCTTTCCCAAGTCTTTAGTCTCCCCTCTGTTGCCTCTTTATGGGGAATCATCAAAGTTGAAAGAATCAGTTCCACAATTGGTTAGCCTATATAGCAAAAGTGTAGCATGCAGATTCAGAATACAGGGCTATTTGGTAATGATTGCTTTGTTCTCGGCCTTCATAAATTGAATAAAACTGAAAAAGACATTACTTGTATTATCTTGTTGCATAGCTTTTTAGTACTATTTTTTGAACTGTATGCATTTTTATTGGATCAGAATCAAGGTTGGGGTGTCTGGGTGGCTCAGTCAGTTAAGTGTCCAACTTGGGCTCAAGTATTGATCTCATGGTTCATGGGTTTTAGCCCCGCATCAGGCTCTGTGCTGACAGCTAGTTCAGAGCCTGGAGCCTGCTTTGGATTCTGTATCTCCCTCTCTCTCTGACCCTCCCTTGCTCACACTGTCTCTCTCTCTCAGAAATAAATAAAAACATTAAATTTTTTTAAATCAAGGTTAATTTTTCATGAGACACCACAGTATAAATTAAATAATAGTTTATAATCCTGAGTATTTTAATCAAGTTTCCTGATAAAGGAAGACTTGAAAATGATACATATCATGGAGCTGCAAACCTTGGGTAAGATTCAAGGGTCTAATCTGCAAAAGTTACAAACTCAAATGCCTACCAGAACCAAACAGACAATAGTCATATATGAAAGAGGGTAGCCTAAACAGAAACTGTGGTGCAATTCTCACCTCCCCCAAAAGATAAATATGTGAGTTGATGGATGTGTTAATTAATTAGATAAAGGAGATCTTCTTTACAGTGTATACATATAGCAAATCATTATGCTACCATGGATTTACATTTTAAATATCTTACAAATCTGTCAGCTATGCCTTAGTAAAGCTGAACTAAAAAGAAAACCACTGCAATGCAAATGCACTGAGCGATGGCAACCGGTGTCAGAAAATGAAGTGAGGGGCAAGGATTCTAAAAGCCTGAACTATCTAAAGAAAACAGCTACTGCGGCTGTGTGCTGATGGCTGGAGCAAGCCTGCTTGAGATTCTGTCTCTTCTCTCTGACCCTCCCCTTCTTGTGTTTTGAGCACCTCCGCACCCCCTCTCTCTCCAAAGAAATAAAGTTTCAGCTGTTTAAAATCTCCCAGTTTCAAAGAGAAACTAATTTTATGTACTCTATCTTTCAAAAAAATTTTTTGACAACTAATTAAAAAAATGTTGAAACATATTTAAGACACAGAAAACTTGTCTGTCAGCCAGGTCCAGCAGGTAGGCAAACCCTGATCTTCATATTTCTTTGCATGATGCCTATTGTATATCACTGCCGTTATATAGGTAAATTCTTTTCCATGATACTGTGCAATTTTCTTTGTTAACCCTAGAATACAGAACCACCAAAATCATTGTCATTAACTAAGTCCATTCAATCATTCAACATATTTATTGAGTGCCACAATGTTTCAGGCACTATTCAAGGTACTAGAGATATAGCAATGAAAGCAAATAAACAAAACCTCTGTCCTCATGAAACGGAGTCCATTGGCAAACAAGCAAACACACCAGTTTATGAGTAATGCATATGTGTAGGTCAGAAGTGTTATCTTTATAAGTATCATCTCTGGTTATTGACTGAGCATTTGTTTAATCATCATAATAAAAGATAATGGAGATGCCATTGGTTTCCTCATTTCACAGATGAGAAAATTGAAGCCTAAGAGAGATTAAGTGCCTTGATTAACTTAACACAGCTATTAATTGGCACAATAAGGGCTTGAATTCAACTTTGTCTAACTCAAGAACCCTACATTATTGAATCATGTTGAATGAAGACCAAGAAAACAACAGGTTTAAGAGGTAAGCCAAAACAGAGAGACTATGGGGAAAAAAATGATATGAAGAGTAAACATGTCGCAAATATATGACATCAGGAAATAACCTATAGCCAGAATATTGGAAAATAACAAACACAAGTACACAAACTTAATGTTTAGATATCAAAAGTAACAAAATTCTTTAGACAAATACATGATAAGTTTGCAAAAGGTAATTGTCTCAGCTAGGACTAAGTAAAAGAAGTCATGAACAATAGTTGCCTATACTGGGCGTTTTGTATTTGCTAACAAAACTAGAAGTCAATGGTCCCAAATTTGTTTATAGTAGCTTAACAACATTGTTAAGATCCCAAGTTTTGTTTTGTTCTGTTGTTGTTGTTGTATTGTTTTCTTTTCATTTCTTCCTCTCAAGCATATGTGCCTTGCTGGCTTCTTGTCTTTACCTTATTTTCCTTAAATGAGGAAGAGAGGAAAGGATTCTTCTTTCTCACTTTTGTGAGTTTCTACCAAGGAGAAAAAATACTTCCCAGAAGTCCTTCCATAGATGCTTGCATTTCATTAGTCAAAACAGTAACTGACTAAGATGAATGGGATTGTTCAAACAAATCATGATAGGCTTGGACAAATGTTGATTCATCTATGTAGCCAGACACATTGAACAAAATTATGGTTTTACTAGCAAGGAGGAATGGATAAATGCTTGTTGGATAAGCCACTAACGAAGTCTTCCAAAATAATAAAAAAGCAAATATTTGTTGTGCTCATTATATACAAGACACCTTACAATACAAAGAAATAAACAATGCATTTATCTATAAGTCCAAAACCTTTATTTGTATAAATATTACAGTCAGAATTTTGAGTCAGATAGTTCATGGATTTGATCAAATATATCAAAAGTAACTACCTGCAAGAAATGAAAAGTGTTTTAAAGAAGAGTCACAATTGAAAACTAAAATGCAATCTTAATCTGAGTACATTAGGAAAGTGGATTCTTGCATAGAGGAGCACAAGGAAAGCCAGAGGTGCCTCTTCCATCTAACCAGTACCATGCAGTGCCCCTAACCAATAACTGCTGTGTGTAGGAATTCAACAGCTCCTGTTCTCCTGCCTCTGACTAGAACAATTGAGAGGTGGTACAGTGTTTACTGACTTCTTGAGATTGAACCAAAGTCACCCTTTGTGGACCTTTGTCCCCTTTCTTGCCTTCTTTCCCATCTCAGTTCCACTTCCTAAATCCCCCAGCAACTTGTAGTTGTTTCCTGGAGCTGCTATACAAACTGCCACAAAATGGGTGGGAATTTATTATCTAATGGTCTGGAAGCTAGAAGTTCAAGATCAAGGTGTTGGTAATATTACTTCTTTCTGAGGACTATGAAAGAATCTGTCTTATGTCTCTGGCCTAGCTTCTGATGGTTTATTGACAATCTTTGTTCCTTAACTTGGATAAGCATCACCTGATCTTGGCTTTCATGTTCACATGGCGTCCTTCCTGTGTTCATGACTGTGTCCAAATTTCCCGTTTTATAATGACATCAGTCATTATGAATTAAGAGCCCACCTTATTCAGTATGACCTTGCCTTACCTAAGTACATCTGTAATGACTTATTTTCAAATAAGGTCAAATTCATGTATATTGGGGGTTAGGACTTCAACATCTTTGGTGTGGGAGACACAACTGAACCCATAACAAAGTTTATCCTAATATATCATTTTCACATGAATTCTCATCTCAAGGTTTGCTTCTGGCAGGCTCATTCTGTCCATCAAATATTTAATTAGTGTCTCAGTTACAATGCTGTCAGTTGCAAAGAAAAGATAGTTCAACTTAAATTTACTTACATAATAAAAGGAATGTATTGCTTTATGTAAATAAAAAATTCAAAGAGAGATCAGACTTCAGGCAAAATTTCTTTCAGAGATACATGAGTCACTCAACAACAAAGTTTTCATTAAGTGCCAACTCTGTGACAGGAAATGTACTCTGTTTTGGAGATATAACTGCAAACCAAACAGAAACATTCCTAGAACTTACATTCAATTAAGAGAAGATGAAGACAGAAAAAAGTCAAAATTAATAAATAAAATGAATAGCAATTGCGTGATGATAAGATGATAGAGGAAAAAGTAATGCTGAGAAGGAATTAAGCAGAATTGTGGTGGGTGTATGTGGTGGAGGGTGGGGCTTGTAATAATAGTGTGGTCTCAAAAGGTCTCACTTAAAAAGCAACATCTCAATAAAGACCTGGACAAAATTCAGAAGTGATCCATGAGACAATCTCGGAGGAAGGCATTCCAGGCAGAGGAAATAAGTAGTGAAAGAGCCTCAGGTAGGAGTTTGCCTGGGATGCTAAGAAGCAGAAAGAAGGCCATTTTGAGCAGGGTGAGGGAAACTTAAGGTAGAGATTAATGAAAGAAAAGAAACAGCAAGAAAATAAACAGTGTTCATAGAACCTTATAAACTATTGTAAGCAGCTTAGATTTTACTCTGAATGATCTAGGAAGCTCTTAGGGGATACCCAGCAGAGAATTGGCCAGATCATACATTTTAACAAATCTCTTGGCTGCGGTACTGAGAATTGACTGGGGGCAAAGGTAGATGCAGGGAGACCAGTTAGAAAGCTATTGCAACAAGCCAAGCAAGAAATAAAGGTGGCTTTAACTAGGCCATGGCAATAAATGTGCAAGTTGGTCAGATCCCAAATATATTTTAAAGATAGAGTCAAAGGATTTGCTGGGAACTTTTTTTTTTTTTTTTAAAGAGCAAACATCTTTAACATGCATCTACATTTCTTTACAGCTACATTTCTCTTTGATTCTCTCAACTTAGCCATCATCATGGACTAGGTGCATCTTCAGATTGCTTTTCTCATGATAGAAAAACAGCAGCTTAGTGCCTCCTTAATAACATCCAGGAGAAAAAGAGGGCTTCTTTCATTCATTCATTGCCAATAATGTACTAAGCTCCCTTCTGAATAAAATAACTTTAGTAACATTTACTATGATCAGGAGAATATCTTATACCAAATGACTTGGACCTGAGTTATGTGCCCATTCCTAAACCATTAACTGTGACAGGAAAAAGAATTTCCCTGACTGCTTCAGCCCAAGTGTTGCTCATGGAGCAGTCAAAATCACTGAACTAGCATGGTGGCCCCAAATGAGAAAAAGGTAAAATAGATACTAGCAAGGCAAGCAATGTCTATTACAAGTACAACTCTGTGGTCTAAAAATTATTTTCAAACCAAAGAACTATGGCTTCCTTCATAAATATAATCAGATATAAGCCAAATTGTGACAATATATATGATCCATGAAAATTGCTAATCCTCCAGCTGCCAATTCTGCATGTCTTTTTATGGTTGGCACACAGAGTCACATATAGAAAAATGAGAAAAGAAAATAAGGGTCTAATCATGTATAATAATGTAAGTAGTTTATTATCTGTATGTTACAGATCAATTAGACAATACTTCAGGAAAGGCTCTCTTAATAAGTCTCAGTCTATCCTGATTATACTATCTTTGATTATATTGTTCACTTTGGGCCTTATTCAAGTTTAAGACTGATCTGTTGATTATGTTAGCCTCCATTAAAGTGTAGAGAACCATGGTTAACACAAATCCAGAAAGTGAAAATAAGTCTTAGATCACCTGGAATCACAATTTTACAATATTGTTCTTTTCCAGGATCTAAATTTCCATTGGAAAACAGCTCATTTGGTTTGAATAACTAAATTCTACATTAGTTTAAGTTCATATAAACCCCCATAAATCTTAGTGATCTACTGGTTTCCAGCTGTGGAGCTGATTTTGACCTGGATGCCCTGGTCCCAAGTGGCACCAGGGAAACTGCTCCCCTGCTCTCCAGCTAGATCCAGAGGGGAAGCAGCACAGCCTGAAACCCCTCCACCGTTCTTCCAGCTCAGCTCGATCCCCAGTGGGGAAGCTGATGGCTTAAACTGCTGGGAAGGAAGGACTCTGCCTTCGGGTTTATATTTCTGGCGGTATCAATAAAGCACGCGGACTACGATCTGGAAATGAGGCGTGGCTTGAGACATTAAACACGGCCCACCTGGGCTATGCCAGTGGCACAGGGAGACTAGACCCAAAAGAGTGAGTTGCAACACTTGGTTTGAGAAGGGACTGGGCACCACCATTTTTCTCCCCACAGCCACCAAGGCGGGACCTCAGGGAGGGCATTGGGACTCAGTGGAGGCTAAGACCTGCCTACACCAAACCATGCCCATCCCTGCTACAAAGCTGGGTTTTTTTTTGTTTGTTTGTTTTGGTTTTTTTTGTTTTTTTGTTTTTTACAGGAACTTAGGGCAAGACCAACATGGATGCACTGCCATGATTAATTCTAGATCAATTCTTTCTATTCAGATATATTTTCCCTTGTCTCATTCATATCCCTCCCCTCTGCTGGACTAGGCACTCTAGTCATTGGTTTGCTTAAACAGTCACATTTAATCCATTCTCTAGATGTATATTCTACACCTCCACCACTACCTTTCTATCTCTCTCTCTCTCTCTGGAGTAATCAGACTATATAATTTCTGTGAGTAACATTATCTTCATTTCTTTCTCCTCACCTCCTATCATACTCTCCTCTTTCTCTCTTTGAATTAAGCCTCTTAGTCTCTCTACCTGGTCATTGTCCAATTTCGCTTTCTCCCTGCCCTGTCATTTCTCTCTTTGTATATACTCTTCCATCAGCACTGCATACACCCTGTTCTTTATTTTTAGCTGGGAATTCTGGTTTTATGCTTTTAGACTATCCTTTGTCTTTCAGGGTTTTTTTCTTTTTTCTTTTGTTCTTTTTTCTTTTTTAATTTTTATTATGTGTTTTTCCTCCATCTATTTTTTTCTTTCTTTTTTTTCTTCTTTTTTTTCTTTTTCTTTTACCATTTCAGTTTGCTTATGTGTTGGATTTGTCTGTGTATTTGTGTGCCTTTGTTCCCTGTGTGTTTGTCTTTCTTTTTCTTTTCGAGGGCTATCTCAAGAAACAAGCCAAAGTATACATGGTAAAGAGTCCCAATATTACTATGAGTAGGGAAATAAAATAGCCAGTCTCAACAAGAGAGACCAAGAGACACCATTCAAAGAGCATTTCCTGAACGGACAGGCACTGGTCAGTTAAAGAGCCTTCATCAATACAACAGTACTCACAGTTGTAGAGTGCATAACAAGCTTTTAAAACTAACAAGTGGAGCACCTGTGTGGTTCAGTCAGTTAAGCTTCCAACTTCGGCTCAGGTCATGATCTCGCAGTTCATGGGTTCAAGTCCCGTGTTGAGCGGGCTCTGTGCTGACAGCTAGCTCAGAGCCTGGAGCCTGCTTCTGATTCTGTATCTCCCTCTCTTTCTCTAACCCTCCCCTGCTCATGTTGTCTGTCTCTCTCTTAAAAAAATAAATAAAACATTAAAAAAAAAACTAGCAAGACACAGAAAGCTAGCCAAAATGATGAAACAGAAGAAATTCCAGGAAGAAATGACAGCTAAAGAACTGCTCAAAACAGATATAAGCAACATAATTGAACAAGAACTTAGAACATAAGTCATAAAATTGATCGCTGGGCTTGAAAAAGGCATGGAAGACATCAGATAAACTATTGCTACAAAGACTATGGAGCTTAAAAATAGTTGTGATGAATTAAAAAATGCTATAAATGAGGTGCATAATAGAATGGAGGCTTCCAGTTTCAATCTGTGACTCCCTCTCTCTCTGACCCTCCCCTGCTCACGCTGTCTCTCTCTCTCTCCTAGAAATAAATAAAACATTAAAAAAAATTAAAAAAAAAAAAAGAATGGAGGAGTCCAATGCACAGATTGAAGAGGCAGAGAGGAGAATAGGTGAATTAGAAGACACAATTATAGAAAAAGAAGAAGCCGAGAAAAAGAGAGATAAACTGATCGAGGAACACTAAAGGAGAGTTTGAGAGCTGAGTGATACGATCAAATGGAACAATATCCGTATCATAGGAATTCCAGAGGAGGAAGAATGACGGAAAGGCACTGAAGGAGTTCTGAACAAATTATAGCAGAGAACTTCCCCAAACTGGAAAAGGAAACAGACATTGAAATCCAAGAGGCATATGTCTGAAAATCAGACGTAACTTGAATCGATCTTCTGCATGACACAGCATTGTGAAACTGGCAAAATATAAGGACAAAGAGAGAATTCTGAAAACAGCTAGAGATAAGAGGGCCCTAACATACAAAGGGAAACCTATCACAGTGGTTACAGACCTATCTACTGAAACTTGGCAGGCCAGAAACGAATGGCAGGAAATCTTTAATGTGATGAACAGAAAAAAATATGCAGCCAAGAACCCTCCGTCCAGCAAGCCTGTCGTTCAGAATAGGAGAGATAAAAGTCTTCCCAAATTAACAAAAATTTAAAGAATCTGTCACCACTAAACCAGCCCTACAAGAAATCCTGAGGGGGACTCTATAAGGGAAATGTTGTAAGGAACACAAGGTACCAGAACACCATCACAAGCATGAATCCTACAAAGAACACAATGACATAAAGCAGCCCTCAATAAATATAAAAGAATTGAGATCATACCATGCACACTTTCAGATCATAATGCTTTGAAACTTGAAATCAATCACAGGAAGAAGTCTGGAAAACCTCCAAAAACATGGAGGTTAAAGAACACTCTACTAAAGAAGGAATGGGCCAATCAGGAAATTAGAGAAGAAATTAAAAAATATATGGAAACAAATGAAAATGAAAATACAACAATCTAAACTCTGTGGGATGCAGCAAAGGCAGTCCTAAGAGGAAAGTACATTGCACTCCAGGCCTATTTCAAGAAATTAGAAAAAGCACAAGTACAAAATCTAACAGTGCACCTAAAGGAACTAGAAGAAGAGCAACAAGAGCACCCCAAACCCAGTAGGAGAAGAGAAATAATAAAAACCAGGGCAGAAATAAAAAGTATAGAATCCAAAAAAACAGTTGAACAGATCAATGAAACCAAAAGTTGGTTTTTTGAAAAAATAAACAAAATTGGCAAACCTCTAGCCAGGCTTCTCAAAAAGAAAAGAGAGAGCACCCAAATAGACAAAATTATGAATGAAAATGAACTTATTACAACCAACCCCTCATAAATACAAGCAATTATCAGGGAATACTATGAAAAGTTATATGCCACCAAACTGGACAACTTAGAAGAAATGGACAAATTCCTAAACACACACTCACTATCAAAATTCACATGGGGAGAGAAAAAATCTGAACAGACCCATAACAAGTGAAGAAATTGAATCAATTATCAAAAAACTCCCAGCAAATAAGATCCAAGGGCCACATGGCTTCCCTAGGGAATTCTACCAGACATTTAAAACAAAGTTAATACCCATTCTTCTCAAGCTATTCCAAAAAATTGAAATCGAAGGAAAATTTCCGGACTCATTTTACAAAACCAGCATCACTTTGATCCCCAAGCCAGACAGAGACCCTGCAAAAAAAGAGAACTACTGGCCAATATCCCTGATGAATACGGATGCAAAAATCCTCAATAAGATACTTGTAAATCGAATTCAGTAGCACATAAAAAGAATTATCCACCATGATCAAGTGGGATTCATTCCTGGGTTACAGGGCTGGTTCAGTATTGGCAAATCAATCAATGTGATACATCACATTAACAAAAGAAAAGATAAAAACCATACGATCCTGTTGATAGATGCAGAATAAGCATTTGACAAATACAGCATCCCTTCTTAATAAAGACCCTCAAGAAAGTTGGGATAGAAGGAACTTACTTAAACATCATAAAAGCCATCTATGAGAAGCCCTCAGCTAACATCATCCTAAATGGGGAAGAACTGAGAGCTTTCCCCCTGAAA